>JAGDQP010010702.1:0-34826 GCA_022664845.1 Lepisma saccharinum
ACTAAGCGACTTTTTAAATAGACTATTAGGACAATAAAGCGATTTTACGGATAATATTTATAACATTTAGAATTTAAATATGAAACATTGAGTGAAAGAAAATTCTTTATTTTGTTATCGAGAAAATCGGCAGCTTTCGATTTACAAGGTACGAATTGGTATCACTTAATTCCTGGTAAATGTTGCTGTGAACGAGTAGACTGGATGAAAATGCCAGCGATTTATTGCTTTTTTTTTTTATCAGCCTAGCGATTATTCCCGTCTGTTGAACTGTTGGAGGACCACTTTAATTTTCCTTACTAGATGGCATCAGTATTATTATTCTGCCAAACTTTGTCCGTTAAAGTGGCCATTTTTTTGTGAATCGAGATCCCGTCTAACCGAGGCCTTAAAGTGACTTTGGAGGAGGTAATAAGCAGAGGAAGACAAGCTGCGATAATCAGTTTTTCAAGTATTTAATACAGTGAAATACAGAGGCGTAAAAAAGTTCCCAGGATAATTAGTGAACTTTCACCACCATTGAGACATTTTCGAGTTGTTGAGCTTTTGATAAAGTTCTGTTTAGGCGAAATTGAAATAATATAAATTAATTTCGTGTAACACTTCTATGACGTAGTTTGCTTTTTATTATTTTCGTTTTGAGGCTAATATTTTAACATCGTATTCATGTTGTCAATCTGTATTTGTTTGTCTGCCTAGTGAAAATACGTATTCCCCTGGCAATGTAGGAGCAGTATAAATGCAGAAAACAAACTATGTTGTATCAAGTGCCTAGTTATTACTTACGGATTTTTCTGTGTAAACCATTCATCTTAATTGTTACTGATAAGGATGGAATCGAAGATGTGCAGTATTGTATCTTCCTCTACTTCCATATCGTTGTTCCTCTTCACGTCAGGGCATATTTGGTTGCCGTGCTCTTGTGGCCAACTTCATAGGGAGATTCCAGATACAGATATGCAGTGTTGCTAGATGCATTCGTTTTCACACACCATTATAATAATAGAAGGCATTTTATTGAAGAAAATAGTATTTTTTTGGTATTGTAAATCAACGAAGGAACTTCAAAAACAAGATACGTAATCACGAGGGCTTGGTTTTATTCATTCAAGTTCCATAACATCCAATCACACTGACTTGATCGCTGGAAGAAATGCTAATAAGCGGTGCTGAGAAATCAAGCCATCTTGGCGGAATACAGTGTGTCCACTAAATCCATCATCATAGGGATTTTTTTTTTTTTTTTTTAGAAAATGGCCTTTTTTTTAACACTCGGTGACCTTTCCAGTTTCCTGGAAATTAGTGATGTATGTACTCTCGCAGACCAATGACTTGAAAAAGGAAATATCCACGAATCCCAGTTATGCGTATCTTTCTCCATCTGGTTCACTGTTTGTTAGTCATAAAAAAGTAGGTTAGGTAATGCCTAATACGTAACAATTTACAAACAAGATTTATTTATTTCATTTTACAATATTATCGTATCTACACAGTGATATTCTTTTAATCAGATTGTATGGAGAGGAAAAAAATAAAATCTTTCTTTGGCAACCCGGTTTTGTCTTCCATCGTTTTCGGCGGAAGGAGAATCGGTTATCTCCTACTTGTATCTCCGATAGGCGAGAGGGATGGATGAAAATGAACACGCCCTTTTTGTTCTTTGTTTCTGGGGTGTGGAGGGATGGGGTTCAGGGTGTGGAGGTCTTGTGCAGTGCAAGCGGAAGGGAAGTTACTTAGTAAGAAACTTTTTCTTGTCTCGTCCATTCACTTAGTAGTAGTTCCATAGTCCCTTCTCTCCTCCCGCCCGACTTGCGTTTCCTCGCGCAGTTCTTAGCAAAGCAAATTAAGTCGCATTAGCAAAAATGGCAAACCTGGCCAAGCATGAATAGGAAATGGAAGTGCTCATTCTCCCCCCCCCCCCGACACCCCACCCAGCCACCCCTACTTCCCTTCCATCCTATATCGCTGTCTTGCTAGGATAAAATTTTCAATCCGCTTAGGGGGGTCCTTGTGGGTGGAGGCTGGGAGTCTCCCTCTTTCTTCAAGTTTTAAAAGGCGTAGTTGGGAGAAACATGCAAAGAATTTAGACTAATTTATGGATGCTTGCTTGAATTTCGATAAAAGCTTACGGATTGGAATGCTGATTAGGGGGGAAGCTGGGACTTCCGAGAAAGAGAATTCTTTTCCTTCCGAGTTGAAAGGGAAGCTTCCAACAAAAAGGAGAATGGAATATGGTGAAAAGAAGAGAGAGAGAGAGAGAGAGAGAGAAAGAAAGAAAGGAAAAGAAATTGCGTGAGAGGCAGCAGTAGCGCAATAGCTGTGTGTCGTCAGATGTTGGGTTTGAGTGTTTGAGGATACAAAGTTTTTCTTTTTCTTTGCTAAGCAGAAGTAGGAGGAGGAGTATAGGTGGAGTTAGGACATGATTGCGAGGTATGTCGTGACTAGCCAAAACACTTTTGGCAAATGAAGAAAGAAGTACTTACTGAATAGTACGGAAACATTGTTCCATCTTCTAACTAATGAACATTTTTAATTAATATACAGAATGTTCTCTTCTGCATTATTGTTGTAAATTCAGTTCTCATTTATTTTAAATTTTTATTTAATTAATTTACTTAATTAAAGGTAATAATATAAATAAACTAAGCGTTGGTAGGGCCTACAACAAAAATTAATTCTGTCTTAGAATTTGAATTCATTTATGTCCTTTAGGCATCTCAGGCACAAGCCGGGATAGGGTGGAGAAGATGATGTTGGAAGGATGTTAGCCAGAGCCTAGTTAGTAGGTACCATCCTGGCATTTACCTAGTGTGGAAAAACCGTGGTAAAAAAAACTAAATTAGGATGGGCGGCCGCTGGGATCCTTCCCAGGACCTTCCGATTACAACAATGTACCCTACCAGCTGAGTTTCGGCCGCTTGGTAATTCTGACGTAGAATATTAATTGAATTGTACAGTCTCGTTTTGATGCTACCGATTTCGGGAAGACCAACAGGTGCACGAAGATTTGAAATTGTTGTTGCTTATTTAGATAATATCTCGACCAGATTTAAAAAAGGGGTACAAAAAGGCACGTTGAACACATTGAAATATACCGTCAAATTTTCGATGCTTCAACAGGTGCATCTTCAGGAAGTGAATTAGGAACTGTTCATGTCGGATTTATAGAAACAAAAAAAATCGTATGTTATTTGAACTAGAGAAGCCAATCTACTGTCAGGTCGCCACATTGCTTGCAGTAATATGTCGTATCAAGTTTCGTTTTAGAAAAAAAAAAAATGGTTTCACTTTAAGGTTTTTTCTTGCAGACATAATAATATTTCACCAACCTAAAACAACATCATTATGTCATTACTGAATTGTAGTTAATTAGAATGGTGGAATTGTGGCGATGGATACCTTCATTTAATAGTGTTTTGATTGGAGATGAGTCATGTGGCTGGTCAGCGAATGTTGAGGATCGAATGTACAGCTAAACCATGAAGTTTCTACATGTGCTAGACTATTTCTGGGGAAACAGTTGTATATCTGTACTGGTTTACTGAATAATAGTCGTAGTGTAATTGCAGCTTTTTAATGCATCCTTACGCCAATCAACTGAAGAAATATCTATTTTGTATAGAAAATGCGTAAATAAGGTGCGATATTAATAGTTTCTCCCATCTCTTTCGTTCAGCATCGAATATTCCAATTTTAAAATAGGTAAACAAAAAGTACCTTTTATAGGATCTGTCTATCTGTCTGGTAGTAATCAACACCATTAACTTGGGATGAATTTCAGGGATACCTTCACACTGTATCCGTTCATTCTTTGAACATCAATGTTGTTCCAATAGTCTTGAGTTTACTATTACCAGTATTCGAAATTTAAATTTACAGTTGACGGTATATTTGTGAAGCAATAGGGTCAGCTAACCTTTTAACATATTTGTTTTATTGTTAGAAATTGGCGGTATAAGAAGAAAAAAATAAAAAGAAGTACCCGTATATCATACCGGCGTATACCGTCCCATTTCGAGCACTGAATCTGTTAGGCATTAATGCCAGTGCTATTTGTCATTGAATTACGAAACAGGCCATATAGTCTGTAAAAGTTATTTGTTGTTTACCTGTGTTCACATTTGAAGAATTAGTATGCAGCGAGAAAAGGCGCGAAATCCTATTTGATACTCTTCAATATTCTAATTTTCAAATTTGTGATAAATGTGTGGATGTATTCATAGCTACTGCTATTCATAATACGACATTTCTAGTTTGCTGATGAGAAAAGAAGTTGATTTCTTGTATATCTTTCAGAGGACGTGTCTGAGCATTTTGATATGCACTCAGATTAACAGAAAATGGCCGTTGAAAAAATTTCAAACTTCGAAAACTTGCACACCACTGGCAATATTATGTGACAAGTAGATGATATGAATCTATTATTTTGAACCTTCGTAGTGTTGATTGTGTATTCACCACCTCATGCAATTTCTTGAATTTAGAATCATTTCCAATCGGCCATTTTTTGTGAATTTGAGTGTACAATTGTAATGTTATTATGCTTTTATGCATTCCACTTTGTTTTTATTTGCCGTCGTTTTTGTTTAACATGAAATGGTGGTGCTTGAGAGCGTTTTTTGAAAAGAAACCACAATTGTGTGTGCTTCGTCTAACGAATAAAAGGAAGATCTAAAGACGTTGCTTTCCAGTGTATTTATTACGAAAGTAAAAGGAAGATCGTGTCGTCTACGTATCGATGTCTTTTCTTTATTTCTACACGCTTTATATTAACTTGCTCTGTAATCATCTCTGGTAGAAATCTTGTAATTGATTTTTAACTCACTTCCCATCATCCGATTCTTTTGTTTTGATTTTTTTTAAACTTGCTTGCTTCCGATGACAATACAATATTCAATCATTAGATATACGTCAAAATAATTACAGTTAACTGTAATTAATTAATTAAAATAATTCGTAATTATCCTTAAATGCACGCAACGCCGCAACTATTTTGTAAAATTTGGGTTGCCTATTTCGCAGGGAGTTTAATATTCATCTATTTACATAAAAAATACTTAAAAAGGATTTAAAAAATACGCTTTTTTAAGATGGACTAAAAAGTAAAAAAATAATAAATTGAATTAATCTTATGAATCGGAAGATAAAAGCGTGGGTGCTCTTGGATATTATGATTTTATGATAAGGTAAGCAAGAGCACCCACGTATTTATTTTCCGATTCATAAGATTAATTCAATTTATTATTTTTTTACTTTTTAGTCCTTTTACTTTTTTTTTTAATCTTCATAGTGTTGAGTTATACAGGGTGTGCCTGAAATAATGATGCAAACTTCGGGAGGTGATTAGTTACATCAGAACAAGATAAAAGTTCTTTTGAAGGAATTCAAAATTATGCCTACTTTTCGTAGATATAGGAGAGCTTAAAGTAACGGCAGCATCGTCACAAATAACGCCATAGCTCGACACATAATGACGTAAGCGGTGTCGGTGTAGCAAATCATAATTTAACTATTTAGTTATGTTAATAATTGGCGAATGCCGCTTAGAAGGCATGTTCTATGCTTGCCATATTAAACCACTTAATCCCTTGACAATAAAATCTTACGTTACGTGTCTTATACGGCACTCCCTCAATCAGAAACACTGCTTAAATAGATATATCGGGTCTACTTCCATTGTGATTTGCTAAGCCGATATCGCTTACGTCATAATGTGTCGAAATATGACGTCATTTGTAACGATGCTGTTGTAACTTTGAGCGCATGACGCATAATTTTGAGTTTCTTCAAAGGAACTTTTCTTTTCTTGTTTTGATGTGAATCCGAAGTTAGCGCCATTAAATCAGGGACACGTTGGAGTATATTCTATTTAATATGTGGAAATTATTAAAACATGTTTCCCGTATGTCAGTTAGAATCGAAAACTGCTGTAAATAAATGTATAGATTACTAGAATTCATAGATTGTTAAAACGTTTCCAACACCTCTTCTGGTTTCTTCACAAACATTCCTTTCGTATTTTGCTTTGACAGTTGTATATTGTTGCCATTTATAAAGTTTTATATACACTGGTCATATTATTCAGTTACACCACAACATGTAAAGTGTACGTACTTAGATGGAACTTAGACAGGAAAATGTTCAGCTTGTATTTTCATGTAGTTCGTGCACAAGTAACTAGTTTTTAGTAAATTGCACTTTTTAGCCTAGAGAGATGGGGGTTGTATTTTTTTCATCGGGAAGGGGAGGTTAATTGTTGTCATATTGTAATGATGGTATTCATACTACTATTATGTTAATTTTCAATTATTTTTATTAATTAATTTAGTGTAGACAAAGATGTGAACCAAACTATTTCTTTCTTTGCAGCAGCAGCGACCTGATCTACCTCGATTGTTGGTTAGTACCATGTATTTTCTATGCACTGCTTTTCATTTAAAAACATGCAGTGTTTTGTTTTTTTATTTCACTAACTGTTAATGTTGGCCAAGTTCACGTCATATTTTTTTTGAAAGAAGTTTCGTCTAAAAAAAAATATATGCGTCACTATCAGTTCATAATTACTTAATTATACCGGAAAATGAGATACAATTGATATGCTTCCATCTGGTGTTGGTTTTCTGAAACTAAGAACGATTAATGTTTCCTACATTCGGAAGGTTCTAAATTTCGAAGGTCAAATGAAATAGAAAGATTTACGAAATTTTTGTCTTTTAATAATAAATCAAGTTTTAAGCTGTCTGTGAGAACTATATAAATACATTCCGGTTATTCTTTTCTAAAGTGAATTTCTTACCAGTCTAAGAAAAACACTAAGTTCACTTGAAGTTTTAATTGGGTAGGTTTCTGAAACTTAGAGGGAGAAGAACAATCAAAAAGCTGTGTAGGATTGTCTACATATCCTTCTCTGGTATTAGCATATCATCATTAGATAACAACAGACCTTTGGACGGAAGTCTATGCAGCACCATTGGCCCTTAGTTCGTTTGTCTTACTGTACATTTTGTTTTCTATTTTAATACCGTCAATATATATAATTCATGTTCCTCTTATTCATTCAGCCGTCTCAGCGGGAACAGTTCTGTTGTTTTCGCATTCGTGAGGTTCTGGGTTCGAACCTAGCCGCTGGCTGCCAGAATAAGCTTTTCTGGGGTTTCCTCAGCACACTATTTCCGGGATGGTACCTGCAAACCAGCCCCTGGTGAACTTCCTTTCCCCATTCTCTCGGTTGAACCATCTGCCATCAGTTAAATTAGTTGTCTTCATATGGAAAACAATGGAAAATACTTCGTACCCTCATCTATTTGTGTGTTTTATTTTGAAGTCCTATGCAAGTTTGTGAGCTTCTGAGGCAGTGACTTGTAGTTTTTTTTTTTTTTTCATATGAGATGCGAACTATTTCGTCCAATGGACCCCACTGGATGTAAAACCAGGGCTACGCTCACGTAAAGCGAGCATGGTATCAGTTCGGCCAAACATGAGCCTGTTCCTTCTTCAGTATAATTTCCAGTGTTGCTGTTTACTCTTCCAACACGTTCTCAGTCGTTACTTCACTTCTGCGCCCAACGATGTCTTCGTTCTCCTTTCTCCTGTATTTTCACATTATGGCCTGATCAGGCAGCTATAACAATCCTGCCACGTCTGAGGGATAATATCTTTCGGCGACTACTTCGGGGGAAACGGATGGGGATGGAGTTGAGGTACCATCCCAACATTTGCTTGATGAAACTGAGGAAATGGCGTTCCCAAAACATTATTACCGATGCGAAGTCTGTGACGTCACTATTTTTTTTAAAGAACTAAAAGCAAGTCTAGACCTCTTCTAACTATGAAGTTATGTTACTGCAGTTTTTGCACGCAGTCGCACTCACCGGTATGTTTCAATCAAACTTCCGTTTGCAGAACGTATTTTTATTTTCCCCCCATCGGTAGTTGTGTCGTAGGACAAGTTCAAGTGGGCAGCCTCCGTTTCGGACTTTCCATGTCCCGTGTCTTCTGTATTTGCTCGTAACTAACCCATTGCTCAACCTGTCTCTTCGTATAGTCTTGCCCTATATGGTATTCGCCCTGTATTCGAAATTTGACTCCAAAGGGTGGAGAAATGTACAAGTTTTGAATCTCATATTGGTTAAGAAATGCAAGACACAGCTTGTAAGTGTAAAACTTTCAGTGAACTTATGTTTAAAAAATGAAATTTTTACTACGTAAATCTAATTTCTGTATTAAAAAAAAAAATCAATGTGAAAATACAAACCAAATTTCCAATAACTTAAAATGACTCCCCGTCAGAACACAAATTTATCCTTGGCCAACACAGCTACTGCACGTTCTTGCATTAACAATTTTCTGTTGTAATTGCCACAGGAATGTACACGTAAGCTGGGACTTGAGATCCAATTGGCGAATGTTGCAATTCTTTGGGGGGTTACCTTCTTTATTCACTCAAATCTCTCTCTTTCTTTCTTTCTCTCTCTCTCTCTTCCTATTTGCTTTGCTTTACTTTGCATGGAAAATTCACTAAGAGTGCGAGATAAAACCTTCTATGAGATGTATGTGCTATGTAGATTAGAACTCTTTCGTGATTTTATTGTTTGATTAATAATTTTGGAGACTGGTTAGACTTATCTGCATGCATAACTTTTGAATTGTTGTTTTTGCAACATCTCATTATTGACTCACGAATTAAAACTTGAAGGGTGTTGAGGTGAAACTAACATTTTATATATACATAAAGTGGTTTAAGGAGAAAGTATTTGTTATCAACGTATTTAATAATGTAGCCACGTGCTTTTGTTGTTAAGTGCCGAGTGATAATAAATATTAGCAGTAACACACACAGATATATGTATATGGTGTGTGTATATATGAATACACTTTACATTATTTTAAGTACCGCATGGTAGCAAAATAGTTATTTTTTTCCCCCGCTTTGTTTTTAATTTATGTAATCATCTTAAGAGAGAAATCGCAGAGGAAAATAAGAATGCATTACATCAAACGAACGTAAGTTCATAAATTACTCAAAACCTGTTAATTAGCTGGATCTCAAGCTTTCTAATGAGGGTGGGGAAGACTGAATTGTACTCGGAAATATTTTCATGCTCAGTTTGTTACCAGGAGCTTTTGAGTTTCAAGTATTTGCTCATGATGTAGTTTTATTCTGATTCTACTTGATGTAATATACGGCTGCTGCTTGTGGCTGCAAATAAGTTTCTTGGCTGTACTAAGCCACTAGTGGACTTCTCCCTCAAATTCTAGTGCGGTTATGTAATTAAATATTAAGTGCAAATTTTTTGTGGTATATATATAGAAGTTAATATATTACGTATTGAGAGACTATAAGTACCGTTATCATCACCCCGTGTACTTGACTATAAGTTCGTAAAGAGTCATGTTTTCGCAGCTTTTCCATCAACGGGTACATGAACAGCAAGGTTGAACGCAGCACTATCTATAGTACTACGATCCTTCTTAAGAATTTTTGTCTTACATTTTGTAGATATGAACGTATTTTTAATTTCTTTACGTACCTCAGGTTGGGGTTGGTACAACTATCTGTATAAGACGGAGAAACAGTCAGTCAGTGTATTGGCATTGTTGTGCCCTGTTATACTTAAAGAAAAAAAAACTTTTATGTTAACAGGAAGCCATGTTGTTTTTCGCTTACTAAAACTTGGTTAAAAAAGAGTAAAAACAGAAGATAACACATGTTGAACCTCATAATGCAGTACTGACATTAATATCATGTCAAAACAAATGCTTTCTTTGTTATTATTTTTTACGAAAGATCAACTACAAATTAGTGTGTGTGTGTTTTTTTTTAATATGGCATTGAAAGAGTGTCGTGTTTTATTCAAAATAGTAGTGGGTATTACTGCTTAGCTCCCTAAGGCAGTTGTAATCAAAAAGACTGAAAGAAAACTCGTCGATCAGAATAAAGAGATAATTTTTGAACATAATTGCGACAGGTGTAAAGAAAATGTATCTTGAAACGTGTTTGACAAGTTCTGTCGGTTGCTTTCGGTTCTTGTAGGTAGCAAGAATCTTCTGTGGTTTCCTCCCTTCTTTTCTCTTCTGAACATATGAGCAATTAAGTGTTTGTGTAGGATGAAGATTTTTGTTGTTGTGCAACCTCATGCATTATGAAAATTGTTTTTGTGTGCAATCGATTAAACAAGGAAGTCTCCGACAAGACTGTCGTTAGAACAGGACAAGTTTTTTGCGCTTTGAGCTCTGTGTAAGTCACTGGAGAGAGTCAGTCATTTGTCCTTTTCTTTTGTCAAGACTTTCTAGGATAGATTCATTACTGGTTAATTGAACGAAGTAAATATGGCATGAAATGAAACACTCTTAAAATGTCTCAACGCTTTCATGACCTAGCCACACTTGTTACCAGTATGATAGACTAGGCGCTTCACGTTACCGTTTCCTCTATAACTTTTGAAATTCCTTTATTGTGATCATGCCTTATTGGCGAAAGCTAACTACTTTCCTTATTTTCATATATCTTCTACTACGTCCAGTAATGTAAATAGCTTTCATCTAGTGGCGGCTTATATAAGGATGCAAAGGAGCCATGAAGCATCCCGCCAAAATTAGTAAAAATGTACTAGATTTATTTTAATATTAGTTGCACTGTTATATACCCCGTGTCAGCTGTGAGTGAGTGGTAACGCTCGCTGCCTTGTTACCAAGGGTCCCGGGTTCGATTCCCAGTGGGGCCGTAAGTGGTTCGGAGTCCATGTTTAACAGCAGGTCCCGTCCTTAGGACGTTATCTTCATCCGATGGTAGGCAATGGCAAACCACCATCGATTCACCATGCCGATTATCACTATGTCACCTGTAAATGGGACTTTGTCTTGTAAGTGATTAGGCAATATATCAAATCAAATGTGCTTTCCAATTTAACACCCCCCTAAAAACCGTGCAGCAGCCCAGAAAACGCCCGACCGAGCTATGGAGCAGTTTGTACGAGAGCTCAAATCGCTGTTCATTTTCTAGACTTGGTAGGCAAGAAGGGGAGAATGTCACCAGGCTTATGGAAGGAAATGGAATGATACAAACCGATGCTGATTTGAGACCTGGTGAAAAAAGAAAGTGATTCGAAACTATTCATTTGAGCACAGTTTCGCATCTTGGTTTAGTAGTGCGTAGTGGAAGAGAGAGAAGAGAGTTGGTGGTAGATTTTTTTTTCAAAGAAAGAAAATATAAGAAAAGAAGCAAAAATGTTTCGTGTAGGTGTAACAATCTCAACACATGTGTGATTATTCAAAAAAACATAATGCGCTTGGAGTGAAGGGAATTGACCATTGCAAGGAATTTTGTTACTTTTTCAAATTTGGGAAGCTGTCTGGTTCATTTTATTCTAAGCTATTCAAATTCGAAATTCTAATTTATTACTTGGTTGAACTAAAGACAAAGAATATAATAGGATTACATTCATCAGTGCCTACAGAGGACAATTTCTGGGCTCAGGCATATCTGACATGACATTTTCGACATGCTTTGTTTGAACTCCCAGTACAGTGAAGTACAAACCACTACTGCGTTTATCTACGTTATTTTGTATTTTGAAAAAGTCACATTGAAAGAACAATTTGATCACACTTAAAAAAAAAAAAAAAAAATCTTATGATTCACTGCCGTTGTGTATTTCTACACTGAATTTAGATGGCGAAGCAGCCATGGGCAGATGAAAGCTTTATTCGTATATTCAATTTAATTTTTATTAATTAATCTGGCAGCAAGTAATAGCAATGACATTAAGAAATAATCTAGTGCCAGTAAGTAGCAACGAAACGAAGCCCTCTTATTTCATTACTGATTTGAAAACTTCTGTCTATTTTGAATAAACAAAATCGACAATAAATGTATCCTGGAGAGTGTCATGTTATTCATCACTATTGGTCACGTTCTAACAGACAAACCAATGGCTGATTACATTTTTTTTTTTTTTTTTTTTTGAGAGAGACAAAGAAAACTCACATTGAACCTCGATGTATGTTTTCGTGTTTTTCATACGAATGCTTTGTTTTATTTTCTCAGAAAACTAAAGAAAACATAACACTGCTTCTTCCTACACACAAACACTGCATTGTTTCTACGGTTTCACTGGCAAATACAAGTTATCAGCTAAAATGACAAATTTGTTTTGTTATGACGATACGTTTCATTCTATATCAAGATATGAATTGATTGTGTGAGTCGTTTTTTACTACAATGTGCCTAATGTTTCTTTGTTTCCACCGTTTTAGTGCTATTTTATGAACTTATACAGCTAACTAGTTCAGTGACACAATGCTGTAGCTTTTGTTTTTATAAGAATAGCTATTTGCAGTACCAAGATGTATCAGTAGATACATTATATATATTTTTTTTATCTGACATATTGCTTCGTTGTTTTCTGTTCTTAATATGGTGCGACAACGTTATATATTTAGGAAGAATGAAAGGTCAGAAATAGAGTAAACACAATTTAGTTCGCATTGAAACTATCATTGGTTTTCTTTCGTTATTATCGAAAGCTTTATACAACTGCTCTGTCCCTCTGTCGACAACTTTCAACTCAGGAACTACTAGGGGCTAGAAAAGTGGTTGACGTGTCGTTGAAAAGGTCTCGGGGAGGCGAGTTCAAACCCGTATAGATAACACCCATCGAAGGGGCGGGTCTAGAGATAGCGGGGGTATTTTCAACTCATTAACTACTAGGGCTATGAAGGTGTCTGAGGTGTTGTTGGAAAGGTCTCGTCGCAGTTTATCCAACATTCATTATCCAGAAATGGAATGGTTGCTGCTGGAGGCTGGACTCCGCCGCACTTATTTTATGCAAACCCTTGAAGACAAATTATTCCTTTCAATTCATTCTGATCATGAGTGTTCTTTTTTTGTCGCACCGTACGATGTATCTTCCTTAAAAACTGTCAAGAAGTTGTACTTGTCTTCCTCTTCCTTGTTTCCTTCAATGATACATTTAGTTGCATCAGATTCAGATCGTTTAGTATTAAATCTCTGCGATCGAATGCCCTAACCAATTTCTTTTTCTCTTTATTGTCTTCAGTATTGTTTCTTTCTTCATTCATAACACACTTCAGCGCTTTCTCCTTCAAGTCCAAATTTCGAAAGCTTTTAATATTCTTTCGTTACTCCTTCGTGAAAGTTCTCGCTTTGACCTGGGGCAACAGTATATTCCATTCAAACGCAATCAGTCTTCTCTTAAAATCTTGTTCACGTTTTTCTGTCTCTTTTCAAACGTAGTATTCTCACTCACAGTACTTTCCAAATACCTGTTCTACTTTTTTTTTCAATAAGAATACTCCATTCTACGGTACTGTGGTAACTGGCTCAAGTTATTTATAAAAAACTTCAAGCGGAAGTCCTCCGTCATTCTTTATGAGGAGGTAAAACTAGTATTGTTGTAACATGAATATCTCAGTATGTCACTACTTTCTTCTTCTTCTTCTTCTTCAATTTGTATATGTATTGTACTGTAATGAAATTCTTTCCATGTTTTTTACAACAACTCTGACTTGATAAAAGGGAAATATTTCTCTTATTATTCCGTATCCCATACTATACTGTTACCTGTAACCAATATATTTTCTTATGACGCTGTTTTGTACTGGTATTGTATTGTTCATAACATTAGAATAAAGATTTTAAATTAATTAATTGAAATGATTATTGTTAAAAGAAGAAAGACATTTTGATTTGCATAATTTCATATACTTTGTGACATTCTATCACGTGAGTGTCTTATTATGTCTATAAAATTATCAAGAGATCCAAAGTTCACAAACTTATGTGCGTAGAATTCGAAAGCTTGCTGTAACGTATCCACTATTTGTTTTCTATTTCTTCATGTGTTTGCAATCATCATATTATTAGTTTTTATTTGTCATAACGGCCTAGCACTTTTTTTTGTTTTCCAAAGACAGATATATATATATACAGTGTACAACTTAGGGAGAGGATGCTTGGCAGATTCAGAGTGCCATAAAGGATAAAAAATCTTTATCTTCATTAATCAGTATAGAACTTACAATGTCGGAAAATGTATACAAATTCAATTTTGCTGTGGGAACTTTGCTCATGACACGAAAGGGACAAGTCGTTTGTGGGGAAAATTATCATTATCGTGAGTATATTTTTGAATTCGTCCAATATTGGAATGGAATTTCCAGTTCAAAACAAGAGGAATATTCGTTTGTGTTCTAGATAACGGCGAACGTTAGTTCACTTTCAGTGATCCATATTTCCAATCTTGAAACTGCTTTTAATTTCATAGTCCACATCACAAAGATATTTCATAATGGTTAAAATACATAAGGTTCAATAGGTTCATGGAACGAGATTATTTGTAATATCAGTAACCTATACGTAATATCAAAATTAGCTTCTGGAACAGTGTCAGTCGTAATTAAAGGTCATTGTGATGTCAAAACTAACTGTAAGCTCGAAAGTTAGTGGAATCCAGATTATACTTTTCGTCATTGTTTTCCTTGTAGGATATATTATGTTGAAGATTCGTAGTTCTCAGTGTACAATAGTGTGTTTGCTGTATAGAATCCAATTTACATTTGAAGAACGGTATAGGCGGTGCCACGGGGTATGCTTGGTCACACCCTAAAAGTCGACTTATTCTTTAACGTTGTAGATCACCCCTGCCATCTTGGTATGACCTTTCCATTGATTTACACGGGAATTGTTTTACTCATTTTATGCCTCTCGGAAGTAGAATATTTAAGTTTTGCTTTCACAAAATTTGTCTTGGTGGTTATTTTGACTCTTGTATAGTTTTGGTTTGTGAAGTTTCTTCAAATATATAAGTGTAATGTATTATTAATAGTTTGCTATATAAATCACAATATGTTAACGGGAAATTATACTGTTCGTGTGTAAAATATTGCATTTCTATAAAATAGCCTGAGTAAAAGAGAACATGACGATAAACTGGGCGAAAATAGAAGTTAAAAGTATGCTCCTGAAAGATATAAGACGAGTAAAACAATTCCCATGTAAATCAATGGAAAGTGCGTACCAAGATGGCGGGGGTGATCTACACTGTTAATTTTCAAAACTACTTACCGTAAATAAGGGATCTAGATCTTTTTAAGGCAGTTGGTATGATAAATATAATTGGTATACTGTTTCTCTGGATGCACTGTTATTAACGTTTTGTTTTGTTTCAATGGCAGTGGGGTGAAATAGCATTTTGGTTCAGCTTTAGATAGTAAGAGGTTTATAAACCGACACACTGCTCATAAGTATTTCCTGGTCATGAAAAATCCAGACGACATAATATAAAAGTATAAGGTATGTTAAAATAAACCTATTGGATAAAATGTTATCAACACGAAATGGGTGGGAGAAGGTGTAAAAAAAAGTTGTTTTTCTTTGTCGATCCTTCGGACATTATCAATCCTTTAAAGATAGATCATAATCTATCGTTATTATAAACATTATTACTACTAAACTTAAAGACATTTAGAGAGATGAACGGTGTTGTTTGTATACTTCTTGGAATTCTTATTCGTTTTGGTCCTTGATATATGCACAATCGAAAATAAAAATAAAAATGAACGGCCTTCAGAAGTCCTCTACACATTAGATGTGCTTTGTTCATTACACTTAAGTTACACGTATCGACAGTGTAATTTGAAATAATTAGAATATAAGCACTTCCTACAACTTGTAAGTAATTACTTTTTTTCTCTCCAAAGATCTGTTTCCAGGTATTCAGGAATCCCTAAATTTCTCTCTCTTTATGGCGTTTTAAAATTCAGTAGACGTGAAATTGGTGTGTGAGAAACGTTCGGTGATTTAACTAATTTTATGCTTGTTAATTTTGTTTTTCAGCAACAAATGCATGCCCAGCAACTGCCCCATGCTGCTCATGCACCGCCAATTCCGATGATGCCTCATCCAGGCCTTCCAGGGGCACCGTCTCTTCCGCCCTCCAGCGCCGCGGGACTTTTGGGCCTCTCAGGCGCCCTGGGGCCCGGTTCTCATCCTCTTAGTATGCTCAGTTCCAAGCCTGATCTTCACCGGGAAGATGTTAAGTCTGGAAGCGGTAAGTTTTATTTTTTATATGTGTTGTGTTGTGTTCAGTTGCTTGTTCTTTAATAATTTTGTGTACTCATTTATGAGATATTGAGTGTTTCCCCGCTTTGTTAAATCCTTTTTAAAGTGTGGAAATGAAAACTGGGAATATGAAAATCAGCACATTTCAAGCGCTTGTCATTTAGATCAGTGTTACCAACCAGTTGAACAAAATTATGGAAAACCTGTTAGAAAATTTCAGTTTTGTAGGGCAGTTATTACCTATGATGAATGTTCCTAGCAGGACTCAAAATGAACCGGAACGACGTACCGTTTCGTGAATATCTGTAACCTTTTTGTTTCGTCTCGTCAATATGATAATCATAGAAAAAAAAAACGAAGGTAAAATGTTCAGTTTCGTGAAAATACTCATTTTGAGTCCTTGTTCCTAGTAATAATAATAACCCCACAAGTAAGTTATACCACAGATAAACTATTCTGTATAGTTTATCTGTGTTATACTGAGACGGCGCAAGTTCAGTCAAACTTTGCTCACGCTGACAATAATAACTGATGTTATCTACGTTTTTCCTTTCATTTCTCTCCCTGCTGTCTGGTACACGCTTTGCTAAGCTGTACATACGCTGTACCACTTGCGTAGAGGCGTCTCTGGGGTCTGGCTGAACCCTATCATTCTGATTATATTTGTAGAGGAAGTTATAGGAAATGCAGTGGTGTGCATAATATTTAAGTACGTCATAATAATATTTTTATGTTTACTTTAAACAAATATTTTTTTAAAAAGGGTAGTAGGTTGGCAACACCTTTTCTTTGTTGTACGCCACGTGCTAGTATTTCTTCAAAAATGCTTCAATGTAGCAGAAAGAGTCACTTATACTCTCAATGGGGATGCATAACGCAAAACAACTATTAAAGTTTTATGTGCTAGAATCTTAGTAGGTTTTCCCATTTGTTCTCACAGATATTTATTGAACTTTCAAAATCAATATTGAAATTCGTGTAACAATACCACCTAACAGGTTTCTTATCATCATCATGCAGTGTAAGTAACGCTTCTTATGTATTAATGCAGCTGAAGAAAAAAAAATCATTATAATTCTGAAACAGACTGAAACAATACACAGGAAACAACCAGTAAGCACAAAAAGAAAGAACAAGTAAACTTCTATTGAAAGGTGACATCCTTATTCACCATTATAATGTCAAAGAAACTGGAATTCCTAAGGATCAATGGATCAGGAAAGAGACAATAGCCAACATGCTTTACGCAAGCAACATCACTAACAATATTGGGAAAGTACTAAAAAAGAAACGGCATTAGGACTGTTCATAGTTCAGCGATTGGCAAAGTGCGATCTGTCAAGGACAGTCTCTAACATCAAGTTGCAAGTGTATACAAAATTAATTGGCATTGTGGAGAAGTGTGTGTATAACAGGAAGAACAATTGAAACTAGGAGTAGAGAGCAGGAGATACATTGTAACAAAGGGAAGTACAGAGAAATCAGCTGTGTCATAACATTTCGGTATATGTAAACAAACCATTCATTTCTCAGGAGACAAATGCGATAATTATTTTGAAAGAATCATCTATTGAAATAATGACATGCAATCACAACTTCACGAGGAAGATAGTTTAAAATTAAATACCAACGTTCACACAAGTTCCTTCTTTCCTTTTCCTCTTTCGCCAGTATTCCTTCATTCTCTTACTTGTCCATGCTCGTTCTGCTTCTTCTTCTGAGAGTACTCTTTTCTTCTTCGTTGGCTTCTTTTCCGTCATATCTTTCGCTTCCGCAATTTTTCTTTTGTATGATTTATCTGTTCCCTCTATCGTCTGTGTTGAACTACACTTTTTTTTTTTTTAGATTTTGATGGACTTCTTTCACCCACGGAACTTGTGTTTTCCTGTTCTCTTGGAGGAGAGGATCTTGTTTGCCATCTTTCCTGAATCTATTCTTCTGACATGTCAATAGAAGATATGTCCATTTCTTAATTGTGGTCAAACCTTTGATATAACTCTTGGTTTGATCTCAAGCGGAACGTAAGTTCGCCTCCTGTTATATTTTTGGATCCCAGGATTTTTTTTGTTAAGGCTTTTTCTTTCTTTTCTATTTCTACGAGTCCTTTTCTGGCTGTTGTTTCTGCCGCGTATATGCATTCTTATTTGACTACTGTACTATATATAATGTCTGAATTAAGGCTGATAAGATAAGGATTTGGATTTGTAAGTCGTCTGGCAAAGTCTGAATGCTTACTCCATCTTTCTCGCTCTTTCTTCGATCGCTTCCTTTTCATTGATGTTTGGGGTTAGTATTATTCCCATATTTATTCTTCATAATACATGTTGGGGTCTCTGGCGTCTGTCTATGTTCATGTACATTGTTTTCTCAAAAGATGTGCATAGTCTTGCTTTTTCTGCTGTTTCTTATCTGTTAAGTTGCAATATCCAGATTTTTTCTTTCTTCTTCGAAAAACACTATATCATCTACAAAGGCGAGACATGCAAATTCCAGCCGTCTTCTGGTGGCCTAATCTCATACCATTCGGAATGTTGTTTTGACTCATTGCTTTCCGACATTCTCTGATAACCTTCTCTAAAAAAACAGTTGAACAGAAAGTTCTTTTTTATTTTACTGTTTCAAATTAAGTATTAGAATAAAGAAACGATTTGAGCGTATATTTATGTATGCCATCTGTTTAGCATTGCGTACAAATTACTGTCTAATTATTTTCGTCTTTGGACATGCATTGTTTTCCTGTATACTTGCGTGTTAGAAATTGTACTGTAACACAAACACTTGTATTGGTTTCTATCTTCTTCTCGTTTTGAATTAGAACTTGTTTGTACATTCTTTTTTCCCTTTTCAAATAACTGCAGAGAAGAATTGAAAGCTTTTGATGTAGTAGAAGTATTAATGTATGTATTTTTTTTTTTCCAGTACGTGAAACGATTCGTTGTCAGACTAGTATTTGTTGTTCATCTTCTTTCCTTTGAAATTCATGTGAAAAGGCAATCAACACATCAGTGTTCGAGTGATTGAAGAGAGCTGTTGTGTGTTCGTTTTGCAAATCGCTGCTAACGAGTCAGGTACATCTTGTGGAAACAAAGCTAAAGTTGTATCTCTCTCCCTCTCTCATAGATCTGTCGATCAGTCGTGTGGATTTTTCTCTCCCCTATCCTGCTTAGCAGAAGCCAATTTCACTTCAATCGGGCTTTCATGCCATGCCATTCCACCACGAATGTTGCTAGCTTTATTTTGTAGCTCTCTCTCTCTCTCTCACACACACAAAACACAAAAGTTAAGGACAACGGTGCTTTCGTATCGAACTGTTCAGTGTATTGGACAAGCACGTGCTTCATGTCACCTTTTAAACAATGCATGGTGTGTGTGGCTACTAGATCAGCCAATTTGTAAAAGCACAGTCTTTCACAGTGAATACCATCTCATACAAAGCGAGTCTTTTTACCCCACTCTACTCTATATGGAGTATATGTATGTGTTCCAAGCACATTCCATACGAAAAAAAAAAGTGACGAAAGATGAAATGGAAAATAGATGATCAGTTGAATTGCACTCGCTTACTTGAATTTTGCATTGAACTGGTAATCTGACATGATCAGATATATGCATATCGAGTTTTTAAAGTAAATCATAGGGGTGGAGAGGGGTCTCCGATGCGATTAAGTGGTTTTGATTGATTCATACATTGGTTGCGGTGTTTTGTTATGCAAGAAGTGCTTCTCATGAATTTGTTTACACTTTGTCTTTTTGAGATGTTTTTTATTTGCGAATTGTAATAGTTTTTGAGTCCTTTGTTTTCCGATTTTTCGTATTTCTTCCTACTTCCTTTTGTATTGGACGATAATTGAGCTTCTGCTCTTTTGCAGTATGGATACTCGGAAGCATAACATCTTGCTTTCTTTTTCCTGAGCGCTAGGACATGCGAAGTTCTTCCTAAAGATGTGATCCTGTTATTCTGCTTTGTTTTCATAGATTTTTTTAAAATTTACGACTTGGTACATGCAGGTTACACTGTAATAAATTACGAACTCTCTGTAACGAGAGAAACTGACTACTCTTTAAACAGAAAATGAACGATGATAATGGCCGGATAAAAGTCAATTTTGACTTTAAAAAAAATTGACTCCATCGTTCATCTCTTTTTCGGTCGATGAGGTCGTGGACTTCGGATTGGCAATGGGGAGACATGCGGGGTCGAGTCCCACTGTCAGTCGTCTTAATTTGAGGAACATCAGGGGGTATTTTCAGCCGGAGGTACTAGTGTTGACATCTCAACCAATGAAGCCCTGACCGCTACCTTCCTTTTCCGTGGACTTATAGTGTGATCACTGAGGGACGTCATCCGTGAGGCACGATTGGCCAGTTGAGCCCAGAAAAGAAAATTAAAGGTACCAGTATCTTTAGACCCGATCTGAAATCTAAACTTACTTCTAATTAAAACATACACACAAAAGAAAAAAAAAGGAGTTTTAAAGTTTCTTTGTCCTATGATGGGATTTCTTTTTCTACAGCAACTGCTTACTCAAAGATCGCTCGCTGTGCAGTGAATGATGAGAAATACAACATGGCAAACCTTTTTCTCTGAGAGCTCTTTTCCCTGTGTCTTCCTTTGAAGCCTCGTTTGACTTACAAATTAAAGAAATGGTTCCTTCTCAGCTATGCTCTTCATAGCGTCGTGTTCCTTCCATCCACTTCTGAACTTACAATGAGGTTTTAGAAGTTGGTTGGTTGGCAGTCAGAACAAACAAGGGTGGATTTTGTGTGGAAGGGGGAAGTAACTACTACAGCCAAGCACTTCAGCATATTGTTGTATGCCGTGTGAGTTACTGAAAGCAAGTCTTACTTTAATGGAAGGGGTTGCAAGTTCAGAAATGAACAAGGCGCTATTTTAAAACTGTGTTCATTACAGTAATTGCGATTGTTTCTTAATTTTGCTCTTTCTTTCTGGAATCAGATATAGTGTAATAACAGCAAAACAGACAACACCGTAACGATTCAAGCAGTCATGCACATACACAAATAGACTTACAACTCGAATACATATATAATTTCGTTTTTTGTGGCTCCAATAATGCTTTGTCAGTAAGATTCATAGTACATATTTCAACGTAGTTCCTAACGATATAACAGTGCAAACCAGTGTGTGATTTGCCGGGAATTTTGCCTATTCCCGATTATTAATTCTGAATATTATCTCAAACCAGAAAAAAAAAAATCTTTTTATTTTTACCCAAACAAGTAGTAGGTGAAAACTCCCCGTTCGTAATTTATAACAAATCGAATACTGGGTGCAGGCACGTACCCAGAAGTTGGGTTAGCAAGGGGGGGGGGGGGACCGCGGGCTGCCTGGGTGTAAAATTTACGTAAAGTGCATATCATTTTTGCAAAAAAAAATTATACTAATTTCACAAAAAAAAAAGTTTGAATTTGGAAGGAGGGGTTCTGACCCCCAGAACCCACCCCCAACGTACGTCCCTGACTGGCTGCAACCATATGATATTCATAAACATTTTTTTACTGTATGTGTCCCATCTTCATATTGTTTCTGTTAAGCGTTTTCGTAGCGATCAATTGTGCTATGACATAAGTATAGTGTATGCCACACGTAGAGAACGTGCATTGCGCTAACTTAGAAGAAAGGGTAATAGCACTAATATATTTGATACTAGATCCTACACTAGATACTACATCTTCATGCAGTAATGTATTGTTTGGAACTGGAGTTTGTAGCGATATAAGTGAGCTTTGGTTATTGCGATTTTCACACGTCGTTCATTTAATAATCATTGTTGTGGATGTGTAGACCGGCACTGTGAATCCTACACACGCAAGGCGTTGTAAGGTTTCCTCTTGTTTTCCTTAGTTCCTCTAGGCAAATGCCAAAATAGTTCCTGGTATAAAGATCGTCCCTTTCCTATAAAGCTGAGTTGTAGCCTAAGAAGTTGTCCAGTCCGCAGATGTAAACTTCTACAATATTTAATCTCTTTTTGTCCTCCGTGTCCTCCTGAGAACTTCCAATGTTTGTCGAGAGATTGGCAACTCTGATCTTGTAGAAGCATAGCAAATTTCAAGAGTGACGAGACTTCTTGTTCGTTGTAAGGGTCTGTTGAAAGTGTAGACAGGAGAAGAAGAAGAAGAAGAGGGAGAGCGTAAGGGAAGGAACTTGATAAGAGTATCAGCAGCTGCCACTCCACTTGTTTTCCTAACCCTCTTCCAGCTTCTCTCATCGTCAACACTGGCTGTCAACACTCCCACTTTCCAGCTCCACCCCATCCCAATAGACCCTCCCTGCAAACGTTATTGCCTGCAAGATAAAGATCGCTAGGGGATGAGAATGCAAGACTTGTGGGAAGGAGAGGTGGGGAGAAGCATTTTTTCCTGTCGTGTTATGACATTTTTTCTGTTACACGTGTATGTATTTCTAGGATGATGGGGGAGATAATGGATCTGTGTGTCGCTGAAAGAACACACACACAAAATGATGGTATTTATGCTGGAGGTAACTCGCAGTAGTTTAGTAGGAACTTTATTAATCAGTATAAACGGACTTGTAGTTGAATGTGATTGTATGTACATGGAAGTACTGGAAAGCACAATATACATACGGTGATCTGATTGATTGATATATTTCAATAACCGGTAATATAACACAATGCCTTTCCGTTCATCAAGCTGAGAAGAATTTTTTTAAATCAAAAGGGTAGATCATCTGACGAATTTGGAAAGACTCGTTGAGATGGTAACTTGTTTCCTTTCATTATAATGAAGAGAAAAATGCATTATTATTGTTGAAGGGTACTGGATAGTAGTTTTTGGACGATTTTCAAATTGGGGAAGGGAGCAGAACGCTGAAAGTAGCGCTGCAAAATAAGTCGTAGCATACGTTCTGCCC
The DNA here is from genome assembly GCA_022664845.1 of Lepisma saccharinum. Lineage (NCBI taxonomy): Eukaryota > Metazoa > Arthropoda > Insecta > Zygentoma > Lepismatidae > Lepisma > Lepisma saccharinum. The sequence continues at coordinate 22,977 of JAGDQP010010702.1, forward strand.
AAGAGGTTGTAAAAGTAAAGCTATCCCCTGTGCGATACGCATGCGCCGTGAACGGCGCATGGAGGATGTGGAGGAAGCGCTCCACATTTTCTTGACCTACGGTACAAAGTGAGGTGGGGTGGTTACTTCCATGCTCGACCGCCTTTACCTTCCCTAGGTGCCCAGGAATACCAAGGACACTCCGCTACTCAATTTGATAGGAGGCTGAGTGCACCTCAGAGCGCCAGGCATGGGAACACTGAGGTTGTAGTGATAATATTTGGTTTATTAGGGAAGCGTTCGAGGGGTATGACGAGATCACTGTTTAAGAGTACAACATAACCATGGCAAAATAATGTTAACTCCGGAGAAAACCAAGATAATGTTTATTAAAGTGGGAGTAATAGTAAATGTAATAAGCTAGTAGGAGAGTACGTGTTGTTAAAGGACATAGTATTATTCTTTACAGGATTTAGAAATAACAATACCTGAGTATCTCTTCGTTATCCACTGTTGTTTTGTAGACTAATAGCAAGAATCCAACTTCTATCGAGTAACAAGGGCTTAAAACAAGAAATGGAGACTGAGAAACTAAAATTAGATAGCGTATTCGTGTTGTAATATACAGTGTTTTCAGCACAGACAAAGTTATTTGGAGTAGGAAAATTATATTCGTCTTGTTAAATGCACTGGAAAGTTTTTATCGGAAATATTTTTTGTTTTTGTTTTATGGGAGACTCTGTAAGCGTCACACCTTGTTAGAATTATAAAACTGTTGTACTAATGTGATAATAACAATAGTTGAAATTATAAATATTTCAATAAAATATAGCAGTCAATGCACCTAGACGAAACATGATTTCTCGTTGTCACAATTGGTTGAACTTTTCAGCTGAATTAAGAAAAGAGAAACAAATTTCCGAGTGAACATTACCAGCTTCCCTTTTGTGTGATTTGTTCCCCCTCCCCCCCCCCCTCTCTCCCATTGGAGGAAATGGCTTCTCTTCATGAACTCACCTCTTGCAATTGAATTACTGTGATGAACCATTGTGATTTCAGAGCACGTTCTCAGCTCCCATTTTTTTCCCTTCTGAAAAAAACTTGGAGTTTTCATTATATTGCACTGGCAACACTGCATGGAAAAAAGGGAGGATAAATGAGAAAAAAAAGTGGGGGAGCAAAGGCAACAAAGAGATTGTGTGTGTAAAATACTAATCAGTAGCACAGCATACATTTTTTTTTTTTTAAGCCGGGTCCTTTTGTCAGTCCGGATTTTGCTTTCACGTAGTTTATTAGTAGTGTAAGTGGATTATACCGGCCACTTTGCTGTCGATTTAAGTCTACATGTTGGAATTATTTTTTTTCCCCCCTTCTTTATGACCGTAAATGAGTAAGCAGTATTCACTTATTATAACGCTCGGACCGTGGAACTGCGATACGCTTTCAATATCGCGTATACTCCGTGCATGGTGAATTAGAGAAATATTTGTTAAGAGTTGTTTACGGTTTTGTTGGTCGTGGCTCGTGATACGGTTTAAAAATATATACTGTTCAGTAGTAGAAAATAGTGTTCATCCTGTGAGCATTATTCTGTATCGTTTGCCATTACTATTTTTTTATAATATGAGTTTACAAATTAAACTTGAAGAATATGTGGTACGGTGGTGAATTCGTTCATGTGTGTAGAGTTCTAGTAAAGATTCAGATAGAGATAATTCAAATTCTGAAACATCGTGAGAAAGTCCCAATGTAAATTCGCGCTTCTAACCACAACCATGTTTACGAAGCGTCATGGTCAAACCTGACTTTAGGATTATCCAAATCCAAATGATGTACTAGCGATCTTTTTTTTAAGAACCTTGAGTCCAGGAACTGCAGCGCAACCGGCTCCTCTGCTACTTGCGGTTAACCAAGCGTTGACACCCACCTACCAGAAAGATTCTGACAAGAAAAGCCACGTTCTCAAAGCAGTTGGCGCAAGCTTGAACCCCCTTCCCCACTTGACTGCTTATGTGCTTCGAGCGACCCCAGAGAGAGAAAGAAAGAAAGAGAAGAATATTAAAGAAAGAAATGGCAACGCTTGGGTAGAAAACTGCAGAAGACTGAACAAGGTTCCCTCCATTTGGTGGTTGTTTAGACGTCAGCATGGTTTGAGTGAAGGTCTTGTTTTGCACTGAAGAATAAATTCTGAAAGTGAGTTTGCATATGTGAGATACGGTTGATGTTAATATTTTTAAGGAAATAATAATAATAATCTACATGGCAAATTCGGTTCTTTTTAGCCATATCAGAAGCAACATATCTGCTTTTACGTTCTAAAGATAGCGAGGTTAAGCTGACCCACATAGCAGAGTACGTCCCTGGGACGTCCCATTTAGATCCCATTACCGTCAGAATGGTCCTGTGGGCAATACAAACAGTTCATCCCGTATGGAGGTCCACTGGATGTCCCCCGGAAAGCCGTGCGGGATTACCTACCTGGAATTTCTATAAATTAAATCGACCTTACTATTATTATTATTTAATTAATTATAACTATACGAAGGATATGCCTTTGTATAGTTATACGAAGGATTAATTATAACTATACGTCCCATGGATGTAAACGGGACTTAAACAGGACGTCCCGATATCCTGCCAGGAGATCCGTAAGATATCCCTGGGACGTCATTTTGCTATGTGGGGAAATGCTACTTTTCAACTCTAGAGAGCTAAGGTCAGCAGAAGGAATTTTGTTCCCGAATTTTCCTCCTTTTTTGGTTCTTACTTGTTCCAATAATAAAAATAACCATGGAGAATTTGTAGGCTTCCATCGAGATTTGAATTCGGGGTCAGTTGCACTGAGAAGGAAGGCATTAGCATATCGACTGTTCAGAGGTCAAACAATATTCTAGATCAAACCATTGAATTAACACTCAGAAATGGTTAGCAACTGATTTATTCGACGTCACTTCAGATGTAAGTTCAAACCGCTAAATAACTCGTGTGTTTTCTGTTCAAACTACCAAGCCGTTCTGTGCCATATGTGTGTGTGTATATCTGCTTGTCTAATCGCGTCGTACGCACACACACATACAATTCATAATTATAATGTATCAACTTCTAAATAGGAAAAACAACCTTGGAAATCTCTCAACACATATCTTAGGTCTGCTTCCACGCCGTGATTCTTCTTCCCCCGTCTCCTGAGGCATTGATTAATACGAAAGCGAAGGAAGGATATTTAAAATTCAAAGCAAGCTCATGCTTCAATGATTTGAATGAATAGACCGGCTAGTTTGAGCCTCTAAAATCCATTTATATTCATACATTAAACCGTTAAGGGCAGTATTCAAATGAGGTAATGAGTTCGTTGTGTACTGGAGAACCTCAATCAGGCTTTTGGGTAAAACGTTTCCCCGGCTACTTGTTGTTATGGGTTGAGTGGAAGTTTATGAGAACGATGCACAAGAGAGTGACTTGATTTGAGATTTACAAAACGTTAAGAAAAAATACTTAAATCGAGATGTATTTTTTCGAATTTTTCAATGTAAATATCTATTTATAAAAGAGACTGGAAACAAATATTTTCTAATTTGCAAGACCCAACAATTTTTCTCACCGCAGTTTAGTAAGATCTACTTAGAATAATTACAAGTGAATTTAGTGATGTTTAATTACTCTTTTTTCTTCTTTTTTTTCCAACAAAGTTGTAGTGCAGAAGCTTTTGTCTTTTCAATATTCGAAAGCACAATGTTCTTTTTACATTTCTGAAAGATATTTGGTTATGAGAAAAAGAAAATCTTAGAAGAATGTCAAAACACGGTCAAGAAGACGCCTGCTTATTTAACTAATTCCTTATTAATTAACTAATTGTGGCTTAGGAACGCACAAACAAGTTCATCGCCGCAGTAACAAATGTTCGCCATAGGATTCTATCCTGGACAAGATCAAGTCAGTTTTCATCACGAACACCTCTCGAGGATCCCCTTCTAATGTTGTCATCTCAGCGACGTCTCGGCCTTCCCAGCGGTCTCTTTCCATCCGGCTTTCCAACCACAATGGAATCTAATCTTCACATATACCCCATCCGAGCCACCTTTGTTTCCTAATTATCAAACAAAATGTGATTTTCTTGCAATGAAATTAGCGTAATTAATTAGGACTTTGGATAGTTTCGCCACGAGTGACAGCAATGCGTATGTGGACACAACAAAACTTTTTTTCTTTCTCATGACACTTTGGACTGGCTAACAAAAAAGCCCGAGATATATTTATTTGGTTCTGTTCTGTGAACAAATTACACACAGTGGCAACACTTCACATTATTCTTACGATACATTCACATGAAAAGAGAAGCGATTGCATCAGTGTTTGGTGCCATATCGTGCAGATAAGACAAGTATTAATTGTAGTTCTCTATGTAAATTGCCTGAATGACATTAAAACTTCCTTCACTTTTATCCGTCATCAGTTTTCCCGGTGCGTGTTAGCTAAGAGGATGCTAACCTCTGGCAATACGCTTCGGCCACCCGGCAGGGATGTTAAAGTTTCCGTCACGTTATGTCTTGTGTTAATTACTCCGGCTTTCTAGACCAACAACACTATTTTTCCGTGTTCTCGAAATGTGATAACCTGCGTTGGCTTATCGCCTTGTATGTCCTCGGGAACCCTTCTACTTCATTGCTAATAGGTGTCGAAGTTATGCGTGACTTGGCGAAAGCAGAGGCAGTATTATTTCTCACTCCCCCCACCCCACTTTTTTCACATGTTCACCGTTAATGTCATACAAATATATATGTATACTGATTCTCACGTATTTTTTTTTATTCTATGTAATAAAAGTGACATGTCTTTTATTATCTTAGCCATCTTAATCTTCATGTGTTTAGCAAAGGAATGCAAGATTCAGGGAAGAAAATAATTAAAGAAACGTTACAAGTTAATAAAAGTAAAGGATGAGAAAGAGAGGAAGTACGGAAATGGCGGCGTTACTGAAATATCCGTACTGTGCTAATTGAATATCCATCATAGATAGTCTTCGTTACTTATCACGATCTTGCGTTTTCAAGAATTATCTGATGATTAGAACATTTACGCCATAACACAAAACGGAAGTATTTAGTCACACGGTGCTTTTTATATTTACAAATTCATCCACCACCACCCCTCTCAAACTGGATACGGCTGGGTAATTTTGTTCTCAGTTTCTGTATCATCCCACATAGCAAAATGACGTCCCAGGGATATCTGACGGATCTCCTGGCAGGATATCGGGACGTCCTGTTTAAGTCCTGTTTACATCCATGGGACGTATAGTTATAATTAATCCTTCGTATTACTATACGAAGGCATATCCTTCGTATAGTTATAATTAATTAAATAATAATAACAGTAAGGTCGATTTAATTTATTGAAATTCCAGGTAGGTAATCCCTCACGGCTTTCCGGGGGACATCCAGGGGACCTCCATACGGGATGAACTGCTTGTATTGCCCACAGAGTTATCCCACGGACGTCCTTAGGACATCGCTATGGGAGCTTGAGAAATCTGACGTTAATGGGATCTAAATGGGACGTCCCAAGGATGTACTCTGCTATGTGGGTGCTTACTGATTACAGATTTTGTCGTGGCAAATCAGTGGCGAGGTGTGACTTGGTAACTGAAAATTCAAAAAAACAGTTGCTAAATTGCAATTGCTTCATGTAACCAAATAACCGAACTGTTTCTGTGGGAACTTGGGTTTTACACTGCCTTTATTTTTGGCAGAAGACGAGCTGGTAAGCTCTATCCAGTATCTTCAAGGATATCAGTAATAGAAACATTTCTCTCATAATTACGAGAATGCTTCTGGTTTTTATTAGTGAACCATAAATCTTCCAACCGTCGTTTCTAGCCGAAAAGTCCCCCTTCCCCCAACGGAAGGAGGGAAGAAGTCGAGGAAATAACATTAGAAATTATTTAGGACTTTTTATTATATATGTTAAAGGGGCTTCTTAAAAAATTTCTTTAATTTTCAAAATGTAACCATTGCTTAGAATTGAAGAGTAGAAATGCAAAACGCTCCAAGTGCTATTCTTTGAAGAGAAGGGGAGGGGACTTTTGTCCACAAGCACGTTCGATGTGCCCACCTGCATTTCTCCATCCTTGTTCCAAGCGCCAAATCAATTGGGAATAGGTTAAAGTAATCACATCATGTTGGAATATATATTTGAAACCAGATCTGTACAGTCTTCTGCTTCTGAAAAAAAAAAAAAAAAAATCAGATTTGGCACTTACAACGTTTAACAAATCCACTTTTCAATAGGTTTCGCCGCTGTGGCAAACTACACTATACAAGAAAGAATGTCGCTGTTTTTATTCTCTGCACCCTCTGCCGGTCGAACGGAAGAAGCACATCTTAACCAGCCAATTGTCTCATTGTGATGTGGACAGTTTGCTTATCATTTGGTCGTAGCGGTACCAAATTATGATTGGTGTAACACCGAGAGAGGAAATGAAATGAATGGATAAGATCTAAAGAGTGGTCGCTCTTTCTGCTAAGACGTTTTTATATTTAGAAGGTGTCAACCTAACATCTGGTGCGTCAACCTGTGTCTGTGTGGGTCTGAAATTGGGGTCAGGGATCATTTTACACATTAAGACATTAAAGGGGAGATGATTGAATGTTCAACAAAGTGAACAAAACTTGTCACAGAAGAGAGACCTGCGAATTGAATTTTGTTTATGGCCTGTAGGCATCTAAGGCTCAGTTCTAGTTCAGTAGATATTCATTAACCAACTGAAACATTCTTTATGAATACATATGAACATATGAACTGATTATTTTGTTCTTGAGACAGTTTCCTATTATCCAATCTGATTGTGGATACTGAAGAACTGAACTGATCTGATTATTGAATGTTTGAATATACCTTTGATAAGTTACGTTTGTCCGAAAGCCATGTTTTCACTTTGTGGTTTTAAATGGAAATTCGTAATGCGTGGAGTTTGAAATTAATACATCTTATAGTTAAAGTGTATGAAGTAGGTTCACTGAGTAGATTAACTGTTCTCAGCCACGGTAAGTGCTCTTATGTGGACCATCTTGTTAGAGTTTACTGTTCCCTCGACCAACTCAACCAACCATCCTTTGGTCGTCGAGTGGGTAAAAGGATCCAAGTCATTAAGAGACGATGCAGTGTTCTCCGATTCGTAGTGTTCTTTCCCTGTCTCCCCCTGGTTTTACCCACCCTTCCTCTTGTCCTTCTCACCAAGTAAACAGCTTGCGAGTTTTTGAAGAGCGTAGCAATCTCTTCATTTCAGGCTTCTATTATTCTCTCCTTCTTCCAAAGTCCTACCATAAAGTTTATCTTCTCTTCCCTTCATTTCCACCCCAATAACTTGAAATATTTTCAACTTTTTTTTCTTCTCTTTTCTTTTTTTCTTTATGTGCTGCCTCATCGTCCGTGCTCCTGCTGCTGATGATAAACGACGACTGCGCCCTCTGTGGAAACATTGCAATGGCGGACCTTGTCTTGTGTTCTGGTGGCGGCTGCCTTGGTTTCTATGGCAACTGAACTTCAAACAGGCCTAACATCATCGGAGGAGAGACATGTAAGTAGTATCGACGCCCAAAGTAAACTTTATATTCTTGTATCAATATTTTATCGATTAGGATGACTTCCTCGAGAGGGTAAAAGGGAAAAAGAGGGGGTGACGTCACGAAACCCTCAGGCTGAGATTGATGTTAGATGAAGAGGCTTTTTTCTCTCTCTGTGTGTGTGTGAAGGATGGCGAGGGAGAGAAGGGATGACTTCTCTTACCTTTTGCCTGGAAGAGGGAAGATGCTGGATATTCTAAAGCCAAGGCTTTCCCCCAACCCAAACCATCCTTCCTTATTCTTCTGAAGACGCAGCCATCCGTGAATTCTCTTTCAGGGTTGCCATATGTGCAACCTGAGAATAATGCACTGCTTTCTTTCGGTAAATTGTGTTGAAGTTTAATGTACATTTTGATATACGGATGAAGGAGTACGTAATCAAGCTTGTATGCCTTTTGTTCAGTTCGAAAGCAAAAGGGTTTAATTTTCATTTAAGGTTGTTAAGTTTATATAAAATCGTTATGATGAAAAAGCTAGCATGTACTCTTATCAAACTTGTTCCTCACATTGAAGCTAATCCGTGCAACTTTTCCATTTTTTAAATAGTGCTGGGCACTAATTGCAATGAGTAGTGACTATATATACTGTATATATATTTTTTTTCTTTAAGATGCGCTGTTCATCCTTTGTTATCTTGGACTTCTACAGTTTTACAGGAGTTGGATCTAAATTTCAAGGGTTGATGTCTTCTAATCGTATTTTACGATACTTTGGAGATACAACAGTACAGTTGACTTCATGTAATCTCATACTACAGCGAGGTTTTAGCGACGATAGAGCAAATTACATAAACACGTCCGTTGCTTAACACTTTATCCGTATATGTAATTCATGGTAATGATCTAAGATTCGTTTGTTTGCTGTAAAGTTCCTCAGTTGTAGTTTTCATGTATTTTGTATTCTCTTTCAGCTCGTCTATTTTACTAATCTAATTCAAGTAGGAAAATGAACGAAAAGGTTTGTTCATCTTGTAAGATAGTTCTGGACAAGTCACAAGCATTTAATTGACAATTCATGTGTATTACGTAAATAATATTGTCATCGGAACATAGTTTAAGGAGTGGAATATCGCGTCTTAATTCAACCGTATTCCATAAATGGTCAAAAATAATTTCACCTAATGGAATCTGTCTAATATCTTAATTTTATTTTGCAACATACATGAGTACTTTGAAGACTAGAGAATGCTAATATTTAATATAAATAGTGAACGAAAATCTGTGGTAAAACAGCAGGAGAGGGAAGAAAACTATCTCAGTGTAACTGTCCTCATGAAACATACATTATTCTACAAGTATTCCTATGTAAACTGAAATAAGGCAACATATGTCTTGTGTGCTGATCAGTGACTCACGAGTCGACAACATGGGTGATAAGAAAGGCGTTTGGTGAGAGTCACTAGTAGTGTTGCCCACGAAACGAGATTGAGGCTGTCTCGTCTCGTCTCGTGGGTAACACTAGTCACTAGAAGAGATAGGATCAGAAATCGCGAAATAAGGGAGTTACTAGAAGTGGAAAGACTCTTAAAGACAGAATAATAGAAAGGAACAGCAAGTGATACTGACACACTGAGAGGATGAATGAAGAAACGCTACCACGGAAGGTATGAGAATAAAAAAAAATGGATGCAAAGAAACATGGAGAAAGGTCGAAAGAAATCTAGGTGGACATTGTCAGGATGGAAATGAAAGGATGTGGAAGAATTGTAGATGTGGAGCGGTATTGGAAAAGGTAACGGAATAGCGGATCCAGCCCGCGATTGAAACAACTCAGGATGATGATGATGATGATGATTCTGTTTCGTAACATATCATCCAAGCAGCACAGAAATATGAATGATTTCTTCATTGATGTACAAGATCACCATATGACTCGATCCTTGCTGGCGACTCGCAAAGCGATTTCCGAAGCAAAAAAAACACACACACAAATTTATTTTTATACACTGCTCAACCCCCGGCTATGTTGCATGTAGTGCTATTGTTTTTATTAGACAGGAAGAGAAATAGTCACGTCACCAATGTTGTAATGCAATGTCGGCTACCGACTTATAACATACATTACAGTTTTCCTGATACGATGACTATTTCAATCGAGCTGGAGACGCCAATTCTGGGAACATTTTGAACCCGCCACGTACTAGTTTATCGAACTTACCAAGCCAACAAGATGATGATTAAAGTTAACAATACGAACCGTAACAATTATTGAAGGGAAAAGTTGATAATAAAATATTTGCATTTCAGATTTTTTTTTTTTTTTTAAATACAGTAGTGGAAATTGTGAAAATAGTTTTTGCATAAAATTTGATTTAAAACAGAAAAATAAAAAAGAGAAAAGAAACCGATGAAACTTTCAAATGATGCTCAGTATTTATATTTTTGTCGTGTAAGTTAGTCTTGTAAAGTAGTCCGTTGCGGGGATTTTGTACAACACACAATCCAATTAAAAGAACTGTAGTTCGGTTGCCCTTCTCTAATAAATAAGCAAAACAGAATCCAATTTGTGTTTCCGTGCAGCTTAAGGGCTTCTGACTTTGTTCTTTTTATCTTTTTTTTTTTTTTTTAAAAAAAAAAAACAATTTAATTGGGTGCCAATGGTTCAGTTTTTGCCTTTATTAATTAGATACACCCTTTTCTTCTTATTTTGAAGATGGTGAAATGGGCCTTTATACGGTGTGTAGGCTAATGTGGCTATAATATATTCATATCTTGTGCAGATCGTGTTCAAACCTTGATATGTGAGCGGTTTCTGTGATCAAGAAAAATACAAATTAGCAATTTTTGGATTAAACTCTTGTTAGAAATAAACGGCAAGCTATAGAGAATGTTTTAACGGCATGGGTCAATTTGATACTTCTCATACTTGGACGATCACTACTTCATTTCTTTAAAAAAAAGTAATTGTTTAAATAAGGTCAGTATAAACAATATATTCCTGCTATTAATACTTGTGTAGGGAAGAACGTAAGCATATTTTGTTGCAGCTCTTGGGCATTTCCTATTGAATGTGCATGCTCCAGTAACTGGACGATGGACTCTATATTATTGAAATGTTGTGTTGTGCGCCGTTTGTAAAATTAGAAACGTAAATAATGCTTTTGGTAATTTCAAACAACTAATGGTTATATTCTGCATGTTTCAGTCTCTTTACTTGACCGTATATCATGTTTATGAATGGCGGACGTAACCCCTTCAGTGTTGTGATGAGAAATTCTTGTAATTATCTGCGGTACATTGAGATAAGATTAATTAAAAATGTCGGGTAGTTTTTACTTTTTTTTTATTTTGTACCCATTTATCCAGATTCTGAGAGGCACTTCGAATGGAACTTGGAGATGAACGCAGAAGTTTAGGTACTTCATTTGCTAGTTTTGGTTCCGTAATTGTCTGCATTTCCAATCTAAGATGATAAAACGAATAAATAAAAACGAAAATTATCCCATAATGAATTCCTATAAATATTCCTTCTCTTTTCAAAAACAGTATTCCGAGAGGAAGTTTTGCACCTGGTCTAGAATTATAAGAAAAAAGTAGTAAAGTAACTGTTAGTACATACCGAGCAGAACCGGATTAAGGGGGAGGGTCTAAAGGGGCTGCAGTCCAGGGGCCCTTACATAGTCTTTAGGCCACGACGAAAGTCAATAACCCACGGCCCCCAAATGGTTTAATACAGCACTGATACCGAGAAACCGTTTGATTAAAGTGAGTACCCGAAGCGTCGGAAGAATCAGTGAAGACGAATTAACTTGCCTTGAAGGACCTGCCACTTACAGCAGAATACTTATAATGATGATGATGATGTATCACTGAAGATTGCTTTGGAAAAAATATGTAAAACTGAGCTGATCACTTTATTTAATATCTGGAGAAACAGCAGATGGTTTTGCTGAGAAGGAAAGCGAATGACCTTGTCTAGGTTGCTGACATGTCGTTTCCAGCTGTTGAATAAACATCACTGTGCAGTGTCTTTCAAGAAGGCTATGCAGTAACGAAGAGATTTCGAATTGTTTTCAATTCATTACGAATGGACCTGATAACTCGTAAATACAAAATTTGAGCGTGGCCACACGGCATCTGTTGAACTAGCAGATTGGTCTTACTATAAGACCGCTTTTCTTTCCCTTCTCGACAGAAGTTTGGACAAAGTACAGGAGGAACTGGATCCCTTGAAGGTGGAGAGGGGTATATTTGCATGAATAATGTGTTGTAGTAACGGAAACTTGAGTAATATTGTTAACATTAGCTCG
>JAGDQP010010702.1:40410-55029 GCA_022664845.1 Lepisma saccharinum
TTTTTTTTCCTTCCCGATGCTGTTAATCTGCTATTACCCATCCCTTTTTTGCCTTTTTGCAAGCGACTGATTGGTCGAAAAGACTTCTCTCCTCATTTTCATTAAGCTCTCGCAGATGTCTCTGCTATCGGGGTAGAAACAAGATGAGGACACTCCCCGCCTCCACACTTCCCTATTCCCATTCTTCTCCCTCCCTCCCCCGACCAACTCCCCCTGCTGCCAACCTTCTTTATTTCTTTCCAGTTCTAAATTCAGTTCTTGCAATTTCCTGACGTCACAACAATTTCAGACTCTTCCCCCTGCCATTTCAGATCTCTCTCTCTCTCACCCCTCTTTTCCTCTTCTTCTTCCTTTCTTCCCATCAAACTTCTTTAATTTCGAAAGATTATTTTCTCATACATCTTCTGTGAAAGACTTGATTAAATAAAGCCGACCATTGAGCTCTTTTTCCTTCCTGCAGACGGAGCTCATTTCGTTTTCGTTAAAACTTCCGATGGGGAGCGAAAACTCGTGAAGAAAGGCAGGCGAACTGCTATCGCCTTAGCTACATTAAGTAAAATGTCATACGGGGAAACAAACTTTACCTAATATTTTAAAACCCTGTTAATTTTCTTCAAATGTCGCTCCCATTACCTCAAAAGAAGTCGTACAAGGGCCCAAGCAATCGGCTGCCTAATTATTTTTCCATTTCTCTCAGGACGCTTGCTGTGACGTCGAAGGCAATCTTAAAATGTCGTAAGGGCTCACTTTATTAAACGCATAAATTATTAATCAGGCTTCAGTAGAGAAGTTGTAATGTAATCAGGAAAAGAGTGTATGGGGTGAGAGTGTACGGGGTAGTTGTAGTAAGGGTTGATTAAGAACCCCATTTTGATTTGTCTTGTAGTTGGAGAGGGAGGGGCTGCAACATGTAACGCAAGGGGAGTATCCCAACACGAATAGGGGAGTAAAGTTTTTGCATATTGGCTGAATGTAAAATAATAATAATATAATAATAAGAATCAGCAGCGATATTTTTACACAGGTCTATTGATAAAGTGGGTAATCAAAAGTACGAAATTAAGAAAATAGATACAGGTGGCGTCCTTGTTTGGGGAAATAAAGATATTGGCCAGCCTAATCATGTATCTTAAATAGAATGTAAGTAATAAATTTTGCGAAGATAAAAATTTCTTTACGCAACTAGTGAACAAAAAAAGACACAAACATAAAAAGACAAACCGATTATTTGCGGATGGCCATAAAGAAGCAGAAAATATACAGAATACCAGAGATCAAGTTCATTCAAAGTCAATCCATTTGGATACGAATGCATTTCAGATACTGTTCCATTCTACCAGTCCTTTTGTACGTTCTGAGATTTATGTTTCAGGGGCAGAACTACTTACACAACAATAAATACTGATTTTAAAGGTCAAATTTACGTTAATGGGAAAACTTCACAAATGAACACACTCGAAAAGGTACAAAGAATTGTGCACAAGAGGAGTTCGAATTCCCGTCTTTGCAAAAAGAAAGCAAGGCAATAGTGCTGTTTTTTTTTTGTTTTTTTTCTCCTTGCTGTGTGTTTGAAAGGGAGAGGATGCTATTATGTGTCGCTTTTAATCGTGTTAAAACTTTTCACGCCTTGAAAGAGGCATTGAATGGATGTTTGGAAGGTGGGGAGAGAGGGAGTCGTCCAGCGCACAGCTGTAAACACAACAGAAGCGATCTACAGAACAGGGGAGAATTGGATCCCCTTGTCATATAAATACGGATTTGAGTCGCGTTCACCGTGACAAACTGAGCCTTTTTTCCAGGTTGAAATGTTGTATGTGAATAAAACAGTGTTGCCAAATCCTTAACAAATTCTTGACACTAATGTATTACACAAGTCATGTAGAGGGGGAACTGGACGTGTAGGGGGAATGTGATTCCTGTTGCGGGTCGTGTGATTACACTTTTTTATATGCTTAGGCAGACAGTGAATCTTCTAAATCTGGGTTCATTCTGGTAGACTGATAATTTAATTCACTTTACGAACATTTTTTTTTTTTTTTTTTTAGTTTTTCCGCAGCGTTTATCCACAAACACAGTATTTGTGAATAAAAGATACTAAAATTACTTTTTTTTATTATCCATAAATATTCAGTCCTTCGTTCCTTTAAATATTACTTCAGTGTTTCCTTATTTACGTCCTAAAGCAACACATTCCTTCTGTGCTTGGGTTTGAATACGGCACATATAGTCATTAATTTGGCCCCATTCCAGCACTATGGTAGCCAGATTACAGGACTTCTTCACATGCTCCAGCTACATTTCATTGATTGAGTTAAAGTACGTTTAATAACGTGGAAGATATTATAAACACGATTGAAACATAATAACAGAAAACGGGCAGAAAGGATAACTGGGGTTAGTTCCCTTTTAAAATTTTAGTCGACCATATGTCCTGTGTAATACAAGGAATTCAGCGTCTCTCATTGTTTATTGCTGAAACCAGATACACTTTTTTTCTACATTACATATCTAAATATATACAGAAAAAGTTTTGATTTTAGATTAACTGGGACTTGATCCAGGCCTTCCATTTCCACGTATCAGTGACGTGGCAACTTTTGCGCATATTAATTGAGCTGGGGTCGTTATTGTTATAGCTATAAACTTTTATAGTTATTTGTAATTAATTAACCAGACAGAGGCGTTGTAATTAACATGTACAAGTTTTTCTTTTTCTGTTTTTGAATCATCAGATATCCAATTTATTTTATCGTGTGTTAAATTTTGTGTTTAACACATTCTACTTCGACTACCAACATTATCCAAGGGGCCAAGACTCTAAACAAAATACCTGGATACGTCATAACGATTTATCTTGCGTCCACAATTCATTTAAACTTGAGCCTTATATACGTATCTTTGACTTTAGATTAGTGTCTCGGCGATTCACTCGAGTCAGTAGAGAGCCGCTAGTGATATAATAATGCTGCAAGAGAATATGATTGGTGTTGAATTGAGGAGTATCCCAGTCCCTTTCCTACCCCAGACTTAAAACTGTAAAACGTTGAAGAATTTCATCGTTATATCTTAGTTCATATTTTTAGAGTACCCCTCATGAATTTTTATTTTAGTCTTTCGTATAAGACTTTGAATTCAACACTGGAAGAGCTTTAGAAATGATTATTTATTAATGTAAATACGTTACGTGTTACCTGTGTCGTGGTCTTTTTTATTACCTTCGATTTACTAGAACGACGAATGCGTGCCAAGACAGTCATCAGCTGAGCCGACACTTGTTCGGCTTTTACTGGAAATGCTATGAATGGACAAACCATGTTGTATTGTATTTCTGAAGTTGAATAACCTTTCTTTTATTGTGTAAAATGCTTGCCCAAAATGTTGAAGATTGGCCCACATTCAGTAAGCAACACTGCCATTACGGCTATCTGCTTATACCCTGACTTTTATACCTGTTCTCTCGCTTGTAAGAGCGGTTGTTGTAACACGAGACTTGGAAACTTTTTTTTTTTTTTTTACCGAGAATGTCTTTGTCCGATTCTCCACGTCTTCCTTTTCTCGGCCAGATGGAAACCGGGCGTAACGAACCACGAGTTGGTCTTCCTTTCTCTCGCTCCCACTCTTTCGCTTTTTTTCCCTTCGTTTTTCGACAAAGAGAAAGAGTAAAAAGGAAGATTGTCAATAACTAAGTTCAACAATGCTGCCAACCTGTAAATGGAGAAAGTTCGGTAATACTACATGTAGTAAGTACCTTGAATTTATTTATGGACTTTAGGCATCTATGGTTCAGTCCGGGGTTTGGTAGGGGTAACGATCCAAGAAGGAGCCGGCCAGAGCCCAAATTGAAGGCACCATCCCGAACTTTGCCTGGTGTGACTGAGGAAGAATCTCGGTCAGGATGGTAGTATCAAATCCAGGATCTTCCGAACGCGAAACCAACGCTTTATCAACTGAGCCACGGCCGCTCGGTTGTATTAGTTCTTAAGGTGTTCTTAGGTCAACAAACGGACGCTCGACCTTCAGAAACAATACAATACCGGTATATAATAATTCTTGCCTCTACTGAAAATTGACCCTACTAATTCGAGTAAATCTTACTTCGATGACGTAAAAAATTAATTAATTAAGTTTCTGGAATTAGACAATGGTATTTCCGGTGGGATGACTTGTTGCCTTAATGTCAACAAGTCAAAGGACCCGAAGTAGTGGTGGGTAAAAATCCCGAGAAAATAATTTTTGGGGAATATTCCCGAAAAAAACAAAACAAAAAACAAAAAAACCCCTAAAAGATTAAAGGTTTTTATATTCATTAATTAAAGAAACTCATAGGAAGGGGGACATTCAGATTTCAGTGAAAAAAATTGAACCATTTTCTTTGCCTAAGTTGATTATTCATTGTGTTTTGTACACAATTTCTCTTGGAAACTACTAACTAATATTTTTTGAAGTGATTTATCCATATCGTATACAAGGGCGGAAATAGGTAAAAATTCATAATGCTTTTTCAGTATGACCCGTGGAGGACATAACTAACTCTATGGCTTGTGGAACTCACTAGTTCATCGTCACAGTAACAATTTTCACTATATTCTATCCTTACGTAAGAATCAGTTAATAAATTAGTATAATCAATAAAATGTAGAAATCATTTTCTCATATTAAAAGGGAATTTATATGCTAGGAAAAACCCCGTTATTTTCTCAGTTTTTAGTTTGCTTTCCACCGGAAAATCCTAACTACCCATTACTATTCACAGATCCGGTCCTCAGTGGAGTCAGGCGATTCGGAGCTCACATTAGACTGTAGATCTAGTCCTTAGGCTATTTTTATCCGATAGAAGACAATGGAAAGTACAATTAGTTCACCTTATCTATGGCCTTAGAGTTTCCGGGCAAAACACTAATTATCATATTCCACGTTATGAAAGAGAGAAAAGTAGTTTTTTTGTTTCCTGGAATGGTTTTAAACATTGTCTCCTGGCGTCGCCCTTGGAGATATCGTGGCTGTACTTTCCCCCTATTACGGACATGGTTAGCAACTCTGATGTGTAAGCTGCTAAGCGCCAAATGTGCGGAGGGCGGTAACGAATCGTTTCGTTCTTCTTCCTGGAGCTTGGTAAATTGGTAGAGCTGTTGCACCCTGCTGGTCTTTCATGGAAGGAGCGGGTAAGGGGGGCGGGGGGAAGGAAGAACGAATAAAATAAGAAGAAATTTTATGGCGGAAAGGGTGTTATATTCATTGCTTTCAGTTTCCCGCTGTGTTGACGTTTTTTGGTGGAACTCTTCCCTGACTAAATGGAAACTCTGGCGTTGATTTTTTTTTTTGGTAGACAAAGAATAATAATAAAAAAAAACTAAAGAGGGGCGAAAAGCTTTTCACGCTTTACAAGCACTTGTTTTCTCTACTAGTAGAGACTGTTATCTTCCCCTCTCTTGTACAGGCGGCGTATGCCATAATGATAATATGGAGATACATGATACGATTTTCTTTTTGTCTTACTTTAAGATCCCCTTTCTTTTCCCCTCCTAAACCCTTCATTATGTTTCACTTTTAACATCCCCTTCATCCATTATGATAATTTCTGACGTTAGAAAGCATCTTTTGTTCGGTCTCCTTGGGATATATATTTTCACCTCCCTTGTACAAAATTTCCATACTACCATTAGCACCCCTCTGTAAGTGACTAAACATTTTTATTTTGTCACATTATTTTGCCCGGAAGTGACACCGAATGAAACAAATGTGTGATTATCTTGTAATTCATAATTGTGTAAAATCAAGATATATGATATTGTAGAAAATAAACTTTCAAACAGAAAAAAATGTTTCGATTTTCATAATTAGTGTTCGGCGGATGGTGTTACCTTCATCAAATCAAACTGAGGCTTGTACAATTCGTTTCTGCCCTATTTTGAGCGATTTTTCTCCCCATAAAATCTATTAACCTTCCCCTTTAATAATCATTTTTCGTTAATATTGTTTTTCGAAGGTTATCCTATTGATGTGTCAAGTGTTTCATGCAGAAGTCCTTCCTTACGTTTATCTATATATATATCACTTGCATTAACTCAACCGTAAACATAATTCTAAAAATTATGAAGATAATCTTCCTTGGAATAGAGGGCGCTGCATATAATTCATTCCTAATCATATGGAACTGCACCTTACCGTTGAGAATAATATGTAAGCGCTGAAGTGTTTAGTTTTCAGGTGAAATTGGTAATTAACGAACAAAATGCCTAGAAAAGAAAAACTTATAAAAGTTATGTATTATGTATCCTTATGAATTATCAAAAGAAGAAAGACGTTACTGAAATATAGCACACACAAATATATCAGAAAATGACAACGTAAGTCCACAATTTTGTATAGAAAATAATTTCTAACAATTCATGCACACCGAATTTTCTCCGTGATTACCTCTTTGACTACTATTATTATAGGGCCTGTTTATGCATAGTCTCTCAGGTGGTGTTTTGCTTGTGATGACTTCCTCTTTAATATCTCACAGTCAGAAATAAAGTGGAAGAACAAAAGGCCAGACCTTAAAAAGGAGGACGTCTTCTTCCAAAATAAGACGCCTGCTGACTATTTCGAAATATTATAAATAATATGTTTTTTGTAGTCCTCATTAAGAAAAATAATATAGTTGCAGTCAAAACAAAACGACCCTCACGCCATATGTTTCCTATAGGATTTAAGGTTTTGATCGCGACTATATTTAATCACGAAGTACTTTCCGGTCTCAAACCTGAGAACAACTTCAGGTGTATTTATGTGGCAACTTTTTTGTTAAAAATATGTGTGTGTGGAAACGCCCTAAAACAAGTGTTGTATACAATATTTTGTTAAGGCGAATGTTATATTATAACTTACATGTTTTTGCTAGTTATTACAACATCTACTTTAACAAAATGTTGTATATAACATTTCTTTTTTTATTGTTTTCCATATATACATATTTCTTTTTAAAAAAGTTGTCACATAAACATCTGAAGATGGTACCGGGTGTGAGATAGAAAAGTACTTTGGTAATCATAATGTTAATTAGAGGAGTACACCGTATGCAAATACCGAATATTTCGAAATAATAGAACGTGAGCGGAGAGACTCAGATAAGTTACCGTTCTCCAACAACCTGTATTATTCTTGATTGACCGTTTCGCTAGTAGTAAATTGGCCTATTCCCCGGCTTCATCTATTGATTATTTCCCCTCTTAAAACTCAGTTCATGGTTGTTGTATTTGTACAGGCAAGAGTGACCCTTGTTAGGGGGTCTCGTGTGTATGAAAATGGTGACATCCATACTAGGGGGAGAAATAATAAATTTGTAACCGCCACCCTTAATTCGAAATTCAACGCGATGTGAGATCACAAATGTCAGTAGCCGTTTCGGTCAGGTAGCCAAGCAAAAAGGATTTTGGAACGATTTGGGGGTTTGTAAAACCCATTGGGTGAAGTGGAGAGAAAGCACCCCCTCAAGTTCTAACTGCTGGGGATTGGATCCACTTTTGTTGTCGCTTTAGTGTTGGGAAAACAGGAAACGGGGACTGCAACCCAATCTAGCGTCACATGAGCCTGTAATCCAGCTTGCCTTGCGCTCCCGTTTCCAACAAGCTGCACCATTACGTGAGGTCAAGGGGAAGGAAGTCTTCTGTAGTTCTTTCTCTCTTATTTTCTCTCTCGGCTATTTCCTGACCGGAGATGGGCCAGATAATGTAGATCTCTTCTTTTTTCCCCCTTTTTCCTCCCTCGTGGTCCGCGTCTATTCGATGACAATCTCTGTGAGTCGGTTGGTTCTGGAGTCAAGTTCAGCGAAATGCAACAATATCCTGCGATAGCTGCAATATTACCAGATGATATCCATTCAAAGAGGAAAGTAGACAACCTTTAAAATTTATATTGCTTACAGCTCTGCCGTGAAGAGATAGTGGACTAATCCAACAGTGTATTGACAATTGCCAGCTACTGTTACTTCCCGCTTACCAAATGTAATACTTTGTTTTCCGTAGCAGTTTTCGTTCTTCTTGTAGACCCGTTGGAAGTGAGAGAATAGAGGAATCAGAGGCTCGAGTGCGTGGGTAGCGTAAAAGAAAGCTCGCGCTGTTTGAAAATAAGTAATTGCCCCACCGCCTAGAAATCCTGCATCCGCTGATGCAGGAGAATTGCTCATGTGTTTATACGAAAATCTTCTATATTGTGTTCATATAGCTCTGTCTTGTATTTGCTTACAATTTGGCGGTGTCAATTTAGCAACAGTTTTTAAATACCTATAACTGTCGCTGTCTTGTAATCAAGAGGACTCGGATTCGATTCCCGGTATGGGATACATGTGGTTCGGAGCCTGCGTTAAACTGGAGGTCCTATCCTTAGTACGTCATCTTCGTTCGATGGAAGGCAATGACAAACCACGATCGGTTCACGTTGCTCAAGGACCTTCGGGTCAGGACGAGCCTTCAGGAAGAACACCCATTATCATCATAGGGACAATAAATTTAATTTAGAAACGACTGTAGCAGTGTGGTCTTGAAGTGTTCATACTATACTGAAATAAATTAAGAGGCAAGAATCCGGGTCAAACCATTAGTAGTGAATAGTGCATGTATCTGTCATATTTTAAGGATTCGACGGTGAGGCAATAATGGGGGAGTCCTCCGTCAGCCCTGAATTACATTTACAGGCCATCTCTGGACCCGATTCAAGATGCAATAGAAATACATTTCTTGTGGTAGATGGCAAGAACCAAGACCGACAAAACTTAGGGTTGCATCTCACCGGTCGAATTCCTTCATATTCACTAAAAGCTTTGAATGCAGGTATACTTGCCCACCACGTGTAAAGAAATGTTTACATTTGACACTTGTATTGTTTCATCCTGGGCTTACTACGTTACCTAGGCATACTGGAAATCGACAGAAACAATCAATTAACTCAATTAACGCTGTATTTAGCTTTATATTTGTCTTTAAAATGACTTTTTCTGTTATTAAAAGTAGGGAGGAATAAAGTGATAGAGCCGTAGAGTTGAACCTTTGATAAATCCTTTTCATTGTAAGACGCTAGACATCTTCCAGTAACATTGGATTTTTCATCCTGCTTTACGAAAGAAGGAATTCGGTCTCATTTTTATATTCTTTCAGTTCATTAGAAAATACTTACATGTTTTAAATAATCACTTTAGAAAAACTAAATGAAAGGAACTGAGAGGGAGTAAGTAATTAGCCGGAGTAATGAGTTTTCGAAGCAGTTCTACGGTTAGATACTTGACGAACTAAAAATTGATTTTTAACACTGACTTTTTTTTTCTTTTGTTCTTTTCCTAAGCGGCTTGCTACAAAGTGGAGATTTTGTCTCTGCTTCTGTGGTGGCGGTCGAAGATGTTGGAATGAGTAAGAGGAGAAGGATAGAAGCCACTTCACATCCTCTATGTTTTTCTCCCTTTCTCTTCGTCTCGAGGGTTACTTGTGTTTCTCTCACAACTCACCAGAGGTCTCCGTGTCCAGAGTCGGTCCCAGTGGCCCCTGGTGGTGCTCGGCGGTTCGCCTCGCCAGGGCCGCAGCGGGACCGCAGAGAAGAGAGGCCGGGAGTTGCTGGGGAAGCACATGCGCAGAGCGCCCCACCCGAGCCGCGAAAATCGATGTGTTTTGGCAGCTAACAACTCCGCAAGCCCGTCTCTTTAATTAGGCCCCTCTCCTTCTCTACCCCCGACACCTCCTTTCCTCCTCAGCTGTTCTCTGTAGAGCGCCCCCGGCCTGTTTAAAGCTCTCCCAATAATCAACAAGTGGTGTGAAGACGACAAGTGCGCGGCCATAATTACACTAATTAGGCCAATTAACAGCTTCGCAGCGGCAAATGAGAATTATATTAAAATGGCTTGTGAACTGGGGTTTTAGATTGTGTAAACGAAGAAAATGATTGCGCCGTTCCTCCCATCGAGGGGAGAGGGTTAAAGTATTTAATCGAGTAATTTATAACGCCGGGATCTCCTCCCTCCCCTTCACCTCCGGAGAGAGAGAGAAGCTCTCAGAGAACTGATTTTATCTCGAATTGAAGCGGGACGGGAAAGGGGGAGGGAGAACCACGATCTCATACACCCGTCACTCGGCAAAATGAGTGCCAATCCCGGGTTTCTAAATTTCACTTACTTCAAGGAGACTTTCAAGATTCTCTACTATGCTATTCTTCTTCTTCTTCTTCCTGGTTTGCAGAAACTTAATCTCGATAAGCGCGTAAGGAAAATTAATTCTTGGTTTCCTTATATTTCTCTCTCCTTCATCTACAGCCACCATACGTAGTAATTCCGAGCTTGACCTTCAGTAACCTTCTTTTACTAACCTTTATGGAGAGAGAGGAAGAAAGAAAAACACCAGAAGGTTTGTTCACCAAAGTTTCTTTGAAGGAAATCTGTATCCATATCTTCAGAGATGCATGGCAGGATAAAATGTCAGGTTTCTGGTTTGTTATTATCGATTTCTATCTTGCCTTTCTCTCTCTCACCTTCACATTTATCGTGATCGCTTTTCAGGTACTTAACTAACAACAAAGTCCAATTTCCGTTATTTTCCCTCTAAGTCATATGATGTATTGATGAAATTTTTAGTAGCTACACAACTATTATCGATAAATCTTCGGATATGTATATAATAAGTTCGTCGCACCAAAATACTGCATACTTGTGTTTCGGTTTAAACTATTCTTAAAAGTGAATCATTGTCAGGAATGAGAAAAGAATCGTTACCGTGCTTTACTTATCTTTCAGTGTTTGGAACAAAATCACTCCCGTGCTTTACTTATTTTTCAGGAATGAGGGCAAAAAACACTACCGTACAATAATTATATTTCAGGACTGCGGACACAAACACCACCGTGCTTCACTTATCTTTCAAGAATGAAAACAGACACTACCGTACTATAATTATCTTTCAGGAATGAGGACAAAAAACACAATCGTGCTTTATTTATCTTTCAGGAATGAGGACGAAAAACACATCCGTGCTTTACTTATCTTTCAGAAATGAGGGGCAAAACACTATCATATTTTACTTTCAGTAGTGAGGAAAAATACTTCGGTGCTTTACTTATCTTTCAGGAATGAGGGGGGTAAACACTATCGCGCTTTACTTATCTTTCAGAAATGAGGTTAAAGCACAACTGTGCTTTACTTATCTTTCAGAAATAAGGGCAGTCTGAGTATTTATATAATACAGCGGGTGTTTGGTCATAGCAAAGAGTTTATGAATGACTAGAAAGACTGTTCTGCTGTCTGGAAGGAAGTTGAATGCAGTTCAATGTATATGAAACTAATGAAAGTACAAGAAGTAAGCATATCGAAATTATAAAAAAACGGAGTATCCAAGAATGCTAATGAAAACGTAAATGAATGTTGGTTTCGTACCCGGAGACAGGTCTTTGATCCGATCTATGGAAAAAGAGTGAAATGTGTGTCCACCGTGAAGCGAATCCGGACCTTTCGTTTCCAAGGCGATAAACTAAACGAGCCATCCACTGGGGACACCATACAAAAACCTGAGCGAGGAAATGAATAAGGAGGGGTGTTAGTGACACACATACAAAGAAAAAAAAAAAAGCCATGCAATATTTCGACATTTACAACACAAGATCATAGAGTGCAGAAGCAGAGAGGAAATGTTGACGTGTGCAGTGAGAGCAATTAACTACAGAAGTTAGCACATAATCTGTGTGGAATAAAAGAGAGAGAGAGAGGAGAGACCATAAAATGGAACTTAGTTGTTACTGGAAGTGTGTGTGTGTGTGTGTGTGCGAGGAGAGATTGAGGACATTTAGATCAATTGATGAGCGGTTTTATAAGTGACATCGTGCGATTGAGGATATCTTTTTATTTTCGGCAGATGCTAAGGAACATGCCTTCAATGAGATTAATCAACATGTAGAGGGAAGAATTAATACGAGCAGAAGCGCAGGTGAGTGCAAGCAAATTCAGAAGTGAGGAATCGCTAGATATTGAAGGAAGAAAGGAAATTAAGAGAGGCAAAAGTTTCTAGATTTGAATCAATACAAATGTAGATTAATTTCATCAAGATGTCAAGAAAAAAAACAACTTATAGATAGTATGAGTACAGCGCTCCCTAAGAATAAATAAAATAAAGGTAAAACGAAAAAGTCTTCGGGGATGTCTGATAGTGAATTTGGTTTTGCAGTGAGTATCAACCAGCATCCATTCTGATAAGGATAGAATTCACCAGAGGAGCTGATTCGCAGACACGCTTCCAGCACCTCTAGTTTCAGCCTTACTTTCCCTCGAGTATAGAATTTATTCGCAAGAAGACCTACAAAAAGGGTAGTTGTACCAGTACCACAACTACTGGCAGTGTTATGGCTTTTAATATGATAACCACTACCACTTGTTTGGGTCTTGTGGAATTTGGATGTGAGATAGGTTAGTAAAATAAAAGAGGTCTGTAATGACAAATTAGACTGCCAGAAAGTGAGGAGTAACGGCGTCTTACGTTTGTGGTAATGATGTCATATCTCCAGGAACGCACCATTTTCTGGAAACTTGGACAAAGTTTCCGGGGTCTACAACATCGAGGGGGGTACAGCCAGCCGTTTGTCTTTAACTTTGCTCATGTACATGAGAGAAGAAATGGAAAGACATCGGCCAGGGCTTTACTTTTAGATACCATCCTGGCATTCGCCTGGTGAAACTGATGAAAACTTCAGTCAGGATGACTGGCAACAGGATTCGAACCTTTAAACCTCCGCGAGAACGTACTGCCTTGGTGGTTTCTTTCATCAGATGTTGTCTCTGCCAAGGAGAACAACATCCGCTGCAGGAGCTAATGTCAACAGAACATTAATGTTGAGAAAACAGGAACTGAGTTATGCTTGTGTATAAACGACTAATTTACATTCCTCTTGTACTTCGTTATACTCTGGGAAACTTGCATTACAAAATATGTAAACAATTCAGTTTATGTAGTCGCAAGGAACGTGAATTAATATACACAAGGTAAATATCAAGTATACTATCGTAGTGGGGAAGGAAACGATGGTTGTTTCTCTACAAGATTTCGTGTGATTCTTCCGAGTTTCTTCAGGTGATTTAAGAAACTTGCAGTACACTAAAACGAACATAAATAGGAGACAGTAAATCTTAATAGGAAAACTTACATATTTATACGTATGATATGGTATAACAAGTTTCTTTTCCCTACATGATGAAGCTTGATACGACCTAGGGATATTACCGTAACTGCTGTTTTTAAATTGAACATGGCGTCGCGTAGTGTTTTGCAAAATGGACGTACTTCTTCTTGATTAATATTTGATTCAATTAATTATTTTATGGTTTGCTCATTAAGTGCTACTTGGTTATGTTATTTCTAGCGATCTGCTCATTGTGGTCTGGTTATATGTCTTCATCATTTTACTTTAGAAATAGGATCTTTCATGAGTATATTTATGATATAACCAGTAAAGAGCATTGTTGTGTTCCTAAAAACCACTCAGAAATGGTTGAAGTATACATTCCGCGTAATTTATCGAAGTTAAGATTGCTAATTAGTACCATTGTTGATACTAATTATGAGGGTATGGATGTAACTTTATTTGATTAAAATGTAGCTTTTCTCAGTTGTTGTTGTAATAAGATTTACAGAGCTATGAAAAATTCGTAGCTGTAATGGACAGCAACGGTACCAGGATTAAAAGTACGGGGGAGGGCATATGTTCAATATTTCATTTGACAAAGGACTAACTTAAATTTACAACATACGTACAAAATAAAGAATATTGAATATTTGGGGAGCTACAAGGGAAGCTAAGGTAAATTTTGTGTGTGTGTGTGTGGGGGGGGGATTCAGCCCCTCTATAGCGTCGTTCCTAGTCCCAGATATTTTGCAATTGAATGGTAAAAATCAGAAAAATTGAATTTTTGAAGTTCGTATCTAATAAGTATAAAAATTTCAGAATAAAAGCATAAGAAAATTACCTCTTATTTTCAGTTATCATCTTTAAGTAGTGTTGTGTGTTAGCAATTCATCGTGATTCTAAAAAATTCAGAAATGGTACTATTTTGTACTGTTCTAAAAAAAAAAAAATACTTAAAACTACAGACTAAACTCATGACTCAGCGAATCCCATTGATCTGGCTTTCCAGACCGAAGTCCCTTACTTCTTAGTCCAAGCTGCTTCCCATTGTCAACAACATGATCAGTCAATAACGAAACCAATGGAGAAGTGAACTAATAATCGTGATACGTATTTCTGAAAGGCATGTACTCACGATTATTTGGTGAAGAACTTCGATACCAGTTAAATATATTTCACAGTTCAGACGAACTGGATTTAAATTGTGTGCTCATTATTTCATCATTTGCTCCCAAAACGTCAGCATGCTATCAAACAGTTTTTTGTAGTGATTATGAAAATTCCATGAACCTAGAGACGATAAATCTTTAATGATAGTGGTGCCAACGAGTGGGTGTAAAACGAACAACAAGAAGAAAACAGTGTACATGTTTAACTGCGTAATACCACGTCCTTATGCAATAATTTACTGTCTTGTTCCTGTAACAGTTACAAGCATTGATGATATTTGTAAGAGCTCGAGCGTTAGTGAAGATAAATTGAAGAATTGGT
>JAGDQP010010703.1:0-12297 GCA_022664845.1 Lepisma saccharinum
AAAAGACCTGAACTCCACTCCACTTGCCTTTGAGTGAAAGGACAAAATGGGTTTCATCTTTGTATGTTGGCTTATGACAATGACGAAGTAAAGTTACGTCACAGAACCCACATAATCAACACAACAGCATTAATTTTGTATTCATTGGGTAAAGGTAGGTCCGAAAATCCATGCATTGTTGATATCTCGAAGTTCACAAAAACTGGAGTTAAGGCCTTTTCGCTTAGCACGGCTATTTTTTGATATTAAGAATATTGCTTTATAATATAAATGAATCGTCCATTTCCAAAGCTTGCTTATTTCGGTAGTTTAGGTTAGAGAAAAGGGTACATACAGGTTAGGTACGATTAGGTAATGATTAGGGACTAGAACACTGGCACTACTTTAGTTTTCGTAAAGGGAATGACTTTCTTTGTTTTACTTTAAAAAAAGCGGCGGGCATCTCCTGCACTTCGGTCCAAGGGTAGCTTAGGTTAGATTATGTCATCATTTGATAAAGTAAAAATTGCATGAATGTACGAATATTAGCAAAAAATCCTTCCTCCAAACTCTTGACATGTTCTTATTGATGGGTTGAGGTGTTAAGTTATAATTAAATGACAGGCCTGAGATAGGAAGTTAGTCAAGCAACACTGAACCATGTAAATCCGGTCATGTGCTTTTGTATGTGCCAATATACATTCATAACTGGTTTAAGTGCAGATTTACAGATAACATCTAAGCCATTTATCTTGTATTCAAATTATTTCATGTGCATAGTAATATGATCCCTAATGCCTCGAAAACACACAATGTAAACAAATATTGCTTGTCTATAGGTATTTGATATACAATCAAAATCCACCATGAAATTCTCAAAATGTCGACTTCAGTTTCAGACCGGATGAAATATGCATATTTAGAAGCTGTTTTCTGTACATTCAGGAAAAACACAGGGTAATTATTGTTCTCTGAACTCTCTTGTAATGTAATATCTACAAATATCGCATTAATATTCGAAAACTAACCTCTAAATAAGGTTTATTGCAGAAGCTGGTATGAAAAAGCTTTGATATCACGACGACAAACGCCCCTTGGTAACTTTTATAACCACCAGAACAACTACATGAAAAAAAAGATAGTGCCATCTGTTGGCAAAATGGTGTAGACGTGTGGTGGCTACTTGCTCAACCAAAGGACGTTCCGATAAACATCCCTATGCAATATGGTCAAATTTTCAATGTAAATAGATATTATGTTGAATTTTAAAGTATGTGGTTAATGAATCGACCACAAACCTATAAAAGGTATATGCTTTTAAAATATATGGTATATTGTATTGTCACCCGATTTACTTTGCTATGCAAAATTTCATTATTATATGACGTCAGAAAATGAGTCAAATTAACGTTGCAAGATTTGAGGACACCACGAACCATCGTGAACTAAAGAAAAGTTTGTAAAAAGGATTGTGTTTATTTGATAAATCTTCATTACGCGAAAAACGAGTTTCTTCTTGGAAATATCCATAAAAATATACCATGTAAATAATTTGTTGGATCTTGCTTTATTACTTTGAGGTCAAGTATGCGTTGCCTGTTACTTGTGTTACGCGTAAAACACTCAAATTAAAGCTATATCTGAAGTTACATTTTCTGTGCTGAGCCCATTAAAGCTTTCCATTCCTAAATAAAAAAGTCCCTTTCGGTAGGCCTACAGGCTGAGGTAGATTTCGAAGTTTCGCTGGGAGCCGGTGCTCGCCCCCCAACTTCAGTGCTTTTGAGAAGATACGCCTCCTTTATCTTAACCAAAATCTCCCTGCAGCACTACACCACCACGGAGTACATCTTCACCCTCCCACGGTTGGCTGAGCCCGCAAAGGGAAGATTTGCCCCATTGATTGTAACCTACTCTTGGTCATACACCTTCATTGAAAATTTCGTTTCTCTACCTTCAATGATTTGGAAATTGGGTTTTTGGGGCGGCCATTTTGGATCCAAGTTGACGACTTTTTGAAAGTTTTCTTATTTTGTCGTGACCTACTTGTGATAGTACAACTTCAAGTAAAATTTCATTTATCCAGTTCAAACGGTTTTTCGAAATGGGATTTTGGGTGGTCATTTTGGATCCAAGATGGCGACTTTTCCCAAATGTTGTGATATTTCCCTAAGCTACTCATCATAATCCACCTTTATGACAAATTTGGTATCTCTGGTATCTCTAGCTCAAACGATGTGGAAAATGGATTTTTAGGTCCACCATTTTGGATCCAAGATGGCGTCTTTGAACTCATTAGGTAACATTTTCATAATCAAAAAGTGATGTTGTACCTTTATGCCAAATTTGATTTCAATAGCCCCAGCGGTTTAGGCTGTGTATTCTATACAACAATGGGTTCGGCGGCCATTTTGGATCCAAGATGGCGACCGATTTTGCTCATTAACGAACTTAATCGAGCTATTAAGCCTAGAAACAACATCTAAAAATTTGGTTCAAATATCTTCAAAATTATGGCCGCTAGCGTGTTAATATATATATATATATATATATATATAAATATATACACTTTCATATCGTACCGATCTCAGTAGGTATATTTTCTTCGAAATCTACCTAAAAATGTCACTTTTGCAGGATTATTGAAATGATTTGGGGATTAATTGATCATTATTCAACTCTTAAACTAAATTAAACTAGACTCCCTGGCTTCAGAGCCGCAAAAAACTATCACCATCCACACGGCATTTTTTGGTGAGGTGATGTGTGGTCAGCACATCGACACTCCTCGAGATATATTTGTGATTTTCTTCCTTGGGATGAAATTGTCTCTTCACAAGATTGTTGCAATTGTTGTCCTCATCAACATACTAAAAGTCCTGAATGATCCGACCTGTGCTGACGCCGCCATCTTGAAAAAATGGCGGACGATCAGGCATCTTCATTCGGTTTTTGGCTAATTTCTCAAAATGGCTAACTTTAGAAAGAAAATGAAGTGGACCATTTTGAAAGAGTAAAAAAAATATATTTAGAACTTTAACATTTTTCTTCAGTATTCATGGTTCTCCAGAAATTGTGGTGATTTCCTGTCTTGAAATTATAAAATAGCCAAAAATTGTCTCTGTTACCGGAATATTGTATTTTTATAGGATAATGGATTTGACTATTATTCATTTCCAATTGATTTTTTATTATCAAGGATGAATTGTAGAATATTTCTCAAGTATTTGAGCGCAGAGAAATGATCCCTTCCTTATCTAGTCAAACCACCTTTGCTAATAAAGATATGTTTTCCGCTTCGTGATTTTTAAATCGCAAGCGCAGATATGACTTATGATGTTTGTAATATAAGGCCTATTTCCACACCACCTTTACCATATTGGGAGGTAAGGCCAATTGGCGCGTTTTTTTACGTGGTGTCCCCTGGAGGCCTAATCCACGAAGGTAATCTTTCTAACTCCCATCTTCATTCTCATCATCCATTATTACTATTGCAGGTTGATTACTACATCCCACGCCGCTGCAATGAGCGCAAAGATCAGTGCATATCTTCCGTGCTTTTTTGCATAAACAACGACCTTCACAGTTTTTTATGCAGGAGCGTGAAATTAGTTTTATTAATTCGTCAGGTGCCGGTGCTTGAGTCATTGGCATAGGTAGAATAATGTTTCCATGAACTTTTCATCACCATTCTTCTGGATCAAGTTGTTTTCTTCTCCATAACTGCACTTGATGGAAAACCCTCAACATGTGCATGGAGGCTGCATCTGAAGTCGGAGGAAGACTATCCAACTAAAGTTGGAAAAAGGTATTTCGATTTTCCTTTTTGCAATTTCTCTGTTAAAATTTATATCTGTAGTCATCAAGACATTTATCTGATTTGTCAGCTCCGTATAATTCAAGGACGATCATTTCTCCTGCTTCACAAATCTCATTCTTGGTAGCATCAGGATTATTGAAGATACTTACAGCATCTCGAATGTCTTCTCTCTTGTTAAGTAGTGCAATTGTCTTGGTCTTCCCTTTGTGAAAGAAGGCTGAAGTCGTGTCAGAACCACTTACCGCATGAGCGAACAGGAAGTGTTCTTTGAGGTTAGGGTGCTTCTCCTTCAGTTTACGTTTTAGTGGGTACCTTTCCTCTTCCTGGCTTTACGAAGATTACATCGTTCCCATCTGGAGTTAAGGAAATTAAAAGAACTAATAAATTAATGTCCTCACCAACAATTGCAGTTCGTTGTGATTTTGCAACGTTTATGGCTGTGTTTGCAATGAGTGTGTCAGCATGCAAAGCGCTGATGGAATGATTTTGTAATTCTTCTGTTAGTAAACCAATGAGTTGAGACTTATTTCTTTCGTTAGAATTTTCCTTTCTTGTGAAACTGTTATTTGGATATCCTTCTTCACCTCGTAGCCTGCGCATCTTTTTGTGGCGTATCTCCGAGCTCTTTCAGCACTTTTTGTGTTCTTGGTACTTTCACCATATCCATCAAACACCACAGTGCAGTTCAAAACATAATGATGTTTAAGGTAAGCAATGTAAGTAGAAAGGATGTCTTGAAATGTGCCTTGACGAGGCAATACCACACGGTGAAGTATAAAACCATCATCAACAACAATTTTACATTCGTTAGGGTGCAGTGGATCGATTGTGTCGAAACATAAAAAGAGGCTTGATTTGACACATTTTCTCATTCCTCGTTCGTCAAATAGGGATTGTGGTAAGGAGGAAAGTTCATATAAAACTTTATATGCAGCGTATATTAGGTCAAAGTTAGAATACGCAGCAATAATATGGGATCCTAATTCACAGAAGAACTCTCGGCAAATTGAAATTATACAGTCTAAATTTGTACGATTTTTGACATGCAAAGAAACTGAAATATATCTTAAACTTGAAAAGTACTTAGACCTGGTAAATAAGTGGACCGCGTAATGCTGTCTTCCACCTTTCGACCCAAAGAACTAAAGCAATGGACATATCGCCTATTAGGACAATGTGCGCATTATATAATTATATACTTAGACTGTCCTGAGATTGATATATTTAACATAAATAAGAGAGAATTCCATTCTTATATAAAATAATGAATTGAATACTTTATCCAGAATATGTTACCATACAGCTCCAACTATGTACATTGCACCTATGTGTGTATGTAGAAAATGTCATATGTGTATGTTGAACACCACAATTAGGCTATTAACCTGTTGTGTTTAATAAATAAATAAATATTTAAAACAGTTATTCAGTTGGTTGTCGTCGTGAACTTTTTATGATTCTTTGGAACAGCAAATTCGTATTTACAGGCACAACTTTTTCATAAAGTCTTACAGTATTATGGTTCATTGAGCTTAATGGAATCACTTTGCTTTTTTAATTTCAAGTTCTGGAAGTTCTGACCTACTAAGCTCTTTATTATAGCTTTTATTATTTCCACACTTCTGTGGCAGTTGATGGTGTCATCTGCACTGACACCTGTCGAGGATAATAATTCCTTGCGTTCCACAAATGGACAGTATATTTCAAGCCAGCTCACAAATATTTTCATATCTTGATCGTTCTTTTCCATTCTTGTTTTTCCGAGATCAACATGTTGGCTCACTGTGACCGACCTTACATTGCAAAATTCCTCGAAGCTTTCAGCCGCCTCAGATGATACTAGCGCGCCTTGTATCCACTTTGATACAACACTTTCTGACACTTCTCCTCCTCGACTCAGACCTCCAAAGTTTTCATGGTTCTCATAAGCGTCTGTTCAATAGTAATATCGGTCCATAGCCCAGCCCACAATTTGTCTGTTCCTCTGAGTGCAAAACTTCTCATGAATGCTTCCACCTTCGCTTCGGTTAACTTTGTATGAAGAATGCTCATATGTTGAAAGTACATTTGACAAGATTTGGCATATGCTAAGTGGCCAGCAGCGTGGAAGAACGGCATCTCTTGTTTCACACATATCAAGTGTAGCTCCCAATCACTCATCCTTTCTGCCTTTATGAAGTTCTTTAGAATAGTCACCATATGGAAGTATTGCATCCAAAGTTTTGCAGTTGGTCCTTTTTCAGCTATCGGTGTAAGGCAATCTTAAAATTTGTTTAAAAGATCCTTAACTACTGCAGAGCCATTAATGGATTCGTAAGTACCTAATCCATTGATAGCTTCTTTAGAAATGTTTAATATTTCTACTTTCATCTAATAGGGAATGTCTATGCTGTTCAGCAAAGTATGTGCCAATGCTCTTTGTGTTAACAAATGCCTTCAAACCACTGCCTGTTATGATGTGTCCGATGGCGCCCATGAAAGACATTAACATATGGAAACCTCCAAGTCGCACCGTGATATTAGATAGATCTGAAGAGGAAGCTACGATATCGCATGCTTTTGCGTATAGTGGCTGATCGAACGTCACAAGAAAATGTGTTTGCTTTGTTTCTTGGGACACTTTGGAAGCGTAGTGAAGAACACTGTTTATGGTGTCGTAATTGCTTGCTGGCATATGCACAAATGGTAGAAATTGGACTTTGGTAACTTCATAAGGTATATGTTCCGTTATCTTTGCCATAAAACCACTCCAAGATGGCAGATCGGGAGTATTTAGCCACTTACCAAAAATCGAAAGCACGTCATTACAATCAGTCATCGGATTATCTGATCCAGTTGGATGAAAAGCGTGAATATCTTGCACGACCACTGCTCGTAAGCCCTCGTCTATATCCCCGTGAAAATTCTTTATTGTTATACTTTGAATAGATTGCAGGGTTTCTAATAAAAATGTAGATTTTGACCTCACCATGGATGAACATTTCTTCACAGCTGTTGAAGGGGGGGCGCACTTAATTCCTCCCATGCAATGAAATGTATTATGACCATCAACAGTATCTACGTTGATACCTGCGTTATCAAAAACGAACTGTACGAATGCCCCCTCTTCAACTCGTGGAGGACCTTGTCTGATTCCAGCTGCTTCATACGCTATTATTTCGTCGTACTGTGCGCACAAGCTAATTCTGGACAGAATGTTCAAAATAAATTTTGATCCGATTTTTCTGTGTAAATAAATGCCAAGGCCGAGTTTAACACTGGATAAAAATGATTTTGGTCTTACAGCTGATATGATGGTGTGAGCAATTACTAAAGTTCTTTTATTCCATGTTTCGATATATGTCCTTTCTTACCTTTCACAATCAGTTCATCCAGAAATACTTTTAATGAAGTTGGAACGCTCTCCTCAACATCACTCATTAAGTCTCCTGGTGCAGGATAGGTTCCGTAGTCAGTGTTGAAAAGTGCATGTCTTCTTTAATAATGGCTGAAGCTGTGCACACTATCCTAAGCCTCTCTTCAGCTTCCATTTCCTTTTTCTAATCATAGCAAGCATCAGTTAAAATCCCTTGAGTTGTATCACGAAAACATACAATGGAATCTTCAAATGGCACATCCGTTACAACTATGCGATCTCCATATTTACTCTCCAGTCTTCGTCGCAGTGTTTTGTTAGTCATTTTATTTTCTACGACGTTTAACAGTTCATTTATTAATAATTGACAATCATAACTTTCTCAATCAAATTGCATATTTTGTTGAATGTAGAAGATATTTCGGGGTCTTCATGCTGTCCACGTGGCAAAGTCTTGGGTATTTTATAAAATTTTGACATGCATATCTTGTGGTATCGTCCTTCTTCCGCTACTAAGCAGGAAATGCACAAAATGCGATTTCAAATCTTCCTTCCCCAATCATCTTCTCGCCCAACAGCTTTCTGCAGAACTTTTTTTCTAAATGTTAGTGTACTCACTTTCCAAATTTTCCAACGTCTTCTTATAGGTAACTTATCCTCGAATTCTTCGCTACATTCTTCACCACAGAAGAGACAAAGTTCTTGAAGTCAAAAAACGATTCAGCCGACCTTAATTTCTCCTTTATAGGAGATCTGCTCCTACCAGCTGCAACTTCCTCACTTCTTCTAACACTCGCTCGAATTGTATCTTTCCTGATCAATGTGAATGGTATGTAAGTCTTTATTTTCCCACCTTTTATACTTTTCATCTCCACGTTCTTTACTTGCATTTGTAAATGTGGAAAGTCCCCGACATACAGCAACTGCAGGTTTAGTGTTCAGTTTTTCATCACACAATACCCACAGTTCGTCACAATTCATTTCTCTATTGCCTTAAATGTAATATGAAACGATAGTCTATATATTAAAAAATAAACGTTAAAAATGTATGTACTTACATGTTGCTAATATTCGTCATGGGCAATTCAAAAACACTCACTAAAAAGAGTCTTCACTTCGTTTACAAGCACTTAAAAATGATAAAATTTTCCTTTATGACAATAACAGATAGTTAAAGCAGAACACAGTTCGAATACTCGTACTTCAAAAGTTTTAGCCCAGAAATACATTGAGGCAACAAATTCAATGACTCACGTCAAGCGTTTATCAACTCTTTTGTGTTGGCTTCTAAGTTGGGTGGGATTTCTCGGCGCCTTCACAGATACATGAGAACGATGTAAACAATCGACAGCTCAAATCTGTTTCAAGAATTCTTCTTCTTCTTTGTCTCAGTCTTTTCCCACTTATGTGGAGTCGACGATTACAGCCCTGTTTCGGAATATTTCCCCTGTTAAACGTTCCTTCCATACGACCAATGTATGCTAGAAATAATAAATTATACATTGTATTCAAATCAGTAACAAACTGAGATCAAGAAAGCCACAAAAAACGGCGAGGACAGCCGATGTGCTGACCACTCGTCATCTTACCAAAACGCCTAGTGGTCTGCGATGATCCTTCGAGTCTCTAAAAATGTGGACTTTACTTTAAGAGTTGAATAATGATTAATTAATCCCGAAAACATTTCAATAATCCTGTAAAAGTGACAAATTTTATAGCAAATTGATAATTTCATAATCCGAAAAGTGGCCATATTTTTTAGAGAATAAATTTAGCTTTACCTTTTAAGAATTTACCTTTTGAGAGAAATGTAAAAGCTCTCTATCTAATAGGAAATTTTCTACTCTTTCAAATTGGTCTAGTTCATTTTCTTTCTAAAATTAACCGTTTTTTGAGAAATTAGCCGAAAATCGAATGAAGATGTGAGATCGTCCGTCATTTTCCAAGATGGCGGGTTAGCACAAGGCGGATCATTGAGAACTTTTAGTATGTTGATTAAGACCAATATTACAACAATCCTGTGAAGAAAAAAATTCATTACTAATTATGTCCACGAGCACCATATACGAGAATCCTAATTCGACTGGCCTAATGTTTATGTAAAGAAATATTAACATTCAGCGAATAGTATAACACACTTCACCTTGGAAATGGAAGAAGTAAGTCATGAAATGTAGTCATTTTTAAAGTGAGTGCATTTTTGTATGTGGGTGTGAAATCAATGAGAAATCCTAGTTCCAAAATAGGAAGAAGTCTTCGTTTTCGATATTTGAAATTATCTAGTTTTTTAAATGTAACTAGGTAATTTTATTAATTTCACAAAAAATTCTGCCATGCAAGGGCACCAGAAGTTCAAGGTTTTCTATGATAAATGGAGGATTTAGTCAAGATTTCTCGATTTTTCTATAATTGTGCAAATCGATACCAACGACGGAATCGGAGATTCAGCTATTGCCTAATTGCTCGTAGTAAAGAGTTTCTTCACAGTACAAAGAATTTCTCATCTTTGTCATGTGCATGTACAAATATGGGAGTTTTCGTTGGTAGAAATTGTTGTTTCGTAAATTATGTGCCTATAATAACATCTTGTCATGGAATAATTCACATATTAACCATGTAATGAGTTTTGATGTTTTTTGCCGTATCATATGCAAATGTTAAGGAACATAGTGCTCAAAGAGTTGCGTTTGGGGTTGAATGTCGCAAATATATTTATTAAAAGGACAGATCCAAATTTGGAAATTTTGTAAGTATGATGTTAATTTTTCCATGCACGTGTTAAGGACTTATTTAGATCAAAGTCATATTGGTGATGTTTCATTACTCATTTCTGTTCTTGTCTTTAGGGAAGTAGTTTTACGAAGCATAGCTTTGTAACAACAGGATATTCAAATAAAACTTTGTACTGTATAAGTTCGTATTAAATGAATTTAATGAAAACAAAATGATTTTGTTGTCGGATAAATAGCAGAGAAATCGGCTATACATTATGGAGTTAAAGGTCAATTATTTCACAGATAATATTAAAACTTGGAGCTGAGTTGGACGTTATATTCAATGTAGCTATTCGTGCAACAGCTCCGTCAATCAGTTTCCATTATTTTCTCTAGGTTACATATCAATGTAAATAGAGCTTATCTGGGTAAACTACATGCTGTGTGTGTGAGAAGTGGTGTTTTGCAATATTCCCAGAATACCGTAGGATTATTCTAGAAATTTCAATCTAGAATACAGTTTTTAATATTATCAGTACCATATGTTAGGAATATTATTATTTGATCCTAAATCTTGTAGGAGATTCTACCAATATAGGGAAACTAAGTGGAATAGTCCTAGGATATCCACCAGGATAAGCTTCCAGGAGGCCCAAAAGAATCCTTCTTTTTTTTATCCTACTAATAAGAGACAAAGAAAATCTGGCAAAGAGAACTTTTATACTGTTGTAGAGTACCATTATCTCCCACATGACTTTTACCATATATTGGAATAAGTCCAGAACGATTTCGCTCTCAATTTCGTGTTCACTCTTATAATGTAAGAAGAAAGTGAAGGAAAAGACACCCACGTGTAGCAAGACTAAAGCCAAAGAAACGCAAGTAAAGCAATATGAAATATGTACTGACCGTCTGACGCTTTTATCTTCCGGTAGCGTCTTTCTCTATGGCTCCAGAAAAGGAAAGAGGTCGAAATGGTTGACATTTTAATTCAGTTGACTAGAAAGATCGCAAAAGCCAAAAGAAACTCATCTCTCTCTCTCTCTCTCTCTCTCTCTCTCTCTCTCACACACACACACACACACACACACAAACACGCTTTCAGTCTCTCTCTCTCTCTTTCAAAGGAGATAAAAAGATACTTCTGGGAATACTCCCACGACTACTTGAAATCGATACCATGCGTCACTGAATTTTCAAGAGGAACATTGCCCAAAGGAAACGACGTAAAGAGACTGTTTCAAAAGATTAAAATTTAAAATAAAAAAATCTCTCTATATAATAAAAGAATTTGGAGGTTACATTATTCTTTCTATGCTTCTTTAAAGAAAAAATAATCACTGAATATAAATCCACACGTGTGCAGCAATTGACGGACGAAATGTCTATTTCATGTTTTCTTCTTAAGTAATCTTCTTATCCTGACTCTCGCTATGGATTCCGGTTAGCATACTCACTTTGTGTGGGAGACGATGCAGGGTTGAAATGCGGTGAGAGTCAGTTAGACGTAGCGGTTCGGACCCAATTTCCACAAAAGCTGTAGAAGAAATACTTAAGCATTCAATTGTTTTTTCAGGCTGTTATAAACCATTTGAACGAAAGCAGAAACAGGTTGGATTGATTTAAATGCAGCTGATTTAATTCCATAGTCAACCAGGATACTCCTTAAATAATTTGAAAGCTCGCCAGTGTAAGACAGTATTATACTGTCGAGTAAGCGCGGGAGAGCATGTTCATCAGCAAGCTCGAGAGTGTTACAGCAGTTTGCAAAAAAGGATCTTATGATTTTTAGTATCGATCAGCCAAACAAATTTCACGGTATTTCTTCTGTAAGCATTGCATTCGAAATTAATCTAGGTTGATATTGAAACTTTACTAATGTAAGTACCAGGTGTATGCAGTAGTTTCCGGTTTACCTAAGAGATGGCGCCAGCGAAAAGTACACAGCATATTCATTTGACACACGTCATTTTGTTCGTCTGACATTAAACTACAAACACACACAAGTTGAGTCCGCCAAACACTAGCGTCTTAGTTTTATCATTCAGTGATCATGTCGAAGTTTGTGCCTGAAAAAGAACATTTATGGCACGCATTGCTTTTCTTATTTATTTAAAAGAAAAAGGCTGTTGAAGGTTATCGTGTGCTGGTAGAAACATATTGTGAACACGCTCCATCGATTAGAACATGTGAGACATGGTTTCGACAATTTAAAAGTGGTGATTTCAATGTGAAAGACAGTGCGCGCTCTGGTAGACCACAAAAGTGCGAAAACGAGCAATTGCAGGTGTTATTGGAGGATGACCCAACTCAAACTCAACAGCAATTGGCAAAAGCATTAAATGTGTCACAAGAAACAATCAGCAGACGTTTACGAGCAATGGGGAAGATCAATAAACTGGGTAAATGGGTCCCACACGATTTGAATGAAC
>JAGDQP010010703.1:17297-55026 GCA_022664845.1 Lepisma saccharinum
GCATGCTATACATGAACAAGAGTTTATTGCGAAATCAGCGATTTTGAGGTTCTGTAAGAAAAAAGATGTTAAAAATTGAAATACGAAATTTCGAAGTATGACGGTATATCATCACTAGTAGATTACAAAATATCTGCAAAGACATCATTTTGAATCCAAAATGGCTGACTTCATAATCCATTTTCCAGAACGTTTGAACTAGGGATACGAAATTTGGCATAAAGGTGTATTAACAAGAGTAGTTTAGGAATAATTTACATTTTTGAAAAAGTTGTTAACTTGGATCAAAATGGCCAAACAAAAACTTTTTCCACACCATTCGAGCTATAGAAACGAAATTTGGTATGAAGGTGTACCATCACAAGTAGGTAACGGCAATGTAAGAAAACTTTTTAAAAATCGCTTTCTTTAATTCAACATAGCCGCCCAAATACCATTTTCCAAACAACTGAAGCTAGAGAAACGAAATTTGGTATGAAGGTGTACCATCACGAAAATGTTTCAATAAATCGATCAAACCACCGCTATGAGCGTGGAGCCCCCGAGGCGATATGGGAAAATGTCGTCTGCCCCAGAAAGTCTGATCACAATAAAGGGGGCGTAGCCCTAAAAATTTGAAGTTGGGGCGCACACGGAATTCTGGGGCAGCACACCCAGCGAGGCGAACCCAGTATATATGTATATATACACGTATAAAAAGCTGTGAAATCCGAGCAAAACACCAGATGATGTTCGAGCCTTAGGGTTGGTGGTGGTGGATTATAGGGCCGCCAGCAGGAAGAAAATTTGCTGTATCATCACAAGTAGGTTACAATAAATATGGCAAAGCTTCCCTATGTTTCAATAAATATCTCATTCCCACGGGTGGTGGGTATGGGAAAAAATCTGCAACATGGAAGCATAGTGTCCTGGAGAGTTGTTACGATAAAGGGGCGTAAATACCCAAAAACTCGAAGTTGGGGGCGCAGCCAGCTACGGGGGGCGAGGACCTAAACGAGGCTGAGCGAGCGAGTATATATATTATACACGTACAAAAAGCTGTGAAATCCGAACAAAAACACCAGAGGTGCAAAAAGTGGAGCCATGTTCTTTAGCCCTAAAAAGGTGTGAAATGGGAGACGGATGAGCCAAGTTCCTTGGTGACAGCATGTAACAGGAACAAAGGAACTTGGCGCGAGCTGGCAAACGCCTTAGGGTTGCGGGCGGTGGACGTAGTGGGTTTTAGGATCCCTACCACCCTTATAGCTTGAGGATCATGAACCTTGCCACCTCGCGCCAAGTTCCTTTGTTCCTGTTACATGCTGTCACCAAGGAACTTGGCTCATCCGTCTCCCATTTCACACCTTTTTAGGGCTAAAGAACTTGGCTCCACTTTTTGCACCTCTGGTGTTTTTGTTCGGATATGTATTACACTTCACAAAATGGACATCGTCGACATTCAAGAAATGTTCAAAACAAACCATTATCTTTCACCATGAACACCGAATGAAAAATGACGCGCCACAGCGATCACAAAAGTGGGCACAATCAAGATCGAAAACGGACTCCTTGAGAGTAATAAACTGTTCAGGACATTCAGCTCTACTCTTAAAGAATGCATATAGAATCATATTGGTATAACGTGGTGACGAGAATTGATGGAATGTGATGTCATGCAACAGAATGCGAAACAGTCTGTCGTGGAGTTTATCGTGGAACTGGCCATCCTTGAAGGCCTAGCTGCAGATGGTGCGATAATATGTTTTATATGCACGGAAAAAACAAACATTCAGAGGCTGAATTTGCCCAGTGGTTCCAGGGGGTATGAATTGCAATGTCACACCCTTGTCAGGAGGAATAGTCTGCGCTAAAGGAGAATGATTTTTATACACAGACCAGGAATCAAGCTAAAGCAAGTTATTTGCACCAGCGATTGGTCAAAAGCAATGCGCTGTAGTTCTGCTAATCCTATTTTCCCACTCTTACTTGCTGTGACGTAAATATTCCCTACTGTTCTTACAAGATCACTAATACGAGAAGGAATCGTAGGGGGCATACTCTAACTTCTCGCAGCACAATTAATAACTTCCCAGCCAATTTCCCAGTCACATTAATAGTCGGCATAATTGTGTACGATTGTGTCAGTGTATTTATGTTCTTTGGTCTTGCTACAACTGTTTTGGTACCTCTAATTTCCAGGGTTCCTTTCATAATGCATTTCTTTTTCAAATCCCGATTGATCGGAGTTGAATACAAATTCCTTATTGAACGATGGGATAACTTTGTTTATCTTATCTACAAATTGTCGGGCCGATTCCGCAGTTTGCTGTACATCGTTAAGTTGACGCTTATTTTAAAATTTCTTTATATTACGTTTTCCAATTCTGTACCTCTGTTTGAAGTTATGTAACCACCCTTTCCTTCCTTTAAAATAGCTGTTTTGTATGTCTCGCGCAATTTGATGTCCATAACGCAGTAGGTCACTATCATGCATGTCCTGTAAATTGTCTCGAGCATCCTTGAAACGTGTAAATACCAGTTTTTGTAACACGTTCGCTTTGTCTTCCCTTGAAAATCCATATTTTCTCTCATGCACTACACGGTCATATTGCTGCGGACTATTTTGGAATCTCTTCATAATTGTTTTCCTTACTGTCTTGTGGATGATCGTCTATGTACGTAATTATGGTTTGTACCCGCTCCGTGGACAACGATTGTCCTTAACTAAATTTCACTGGAGACGGGATTTTTGGCTCCATGTCCGACATGGATGCTGAACTACATGGCTGGACACTTCTTTCACTATCACTTTCACGTAAGCACGTATCTTCATCATTGTACTCCTCATCTACATTGTCTGCACAGTCTAGCGTATACGATACCACACATTCCACTGACTCTTCATGCAGAAACGCTAATATGTCATCTGCCACTTCCCTCTCCCTCTGCGAAATTTTTTGGGTTCCTGTCTGCCGAAATGTTAACTTCTGCAACTGTTGTTGTAGATGTAATGCAATATTTGCTTTGTTTAACGCTGCCATTGCTCTCCTTTATATCAACACCACTAGTACAGTTGCACTGTTGTGATTTACTCGTCGACTAAGCAGTTCAACTACGTTCCGGTACCTCAAGCTGTGCTAATCTTGGGATACCTACAGTGCCGCCCCCTTTTGCGATTAAAAGCTACTATTGTGGTGGCGTGGTAGACACTATGTGGGGTTTCGAATTTACAGAATGCGACCGCCCACTCAAGAGGTTCCTTGTTAGGACTGTTCTATACGAGCGGATAAACTGCGGCGTGGTGCGGCTACATATCTCCTCCATTCAGTGGCGGTTCGTATCTAAAAAACTGGTGGTTCACTATTTTAAATACATACTTCTAAAGGGAATAAAATCATTAGTATGCTTTGAAAATTTTAACAGAAGTAACTGAAAACTGTTTCTTAGCATACTAATGACCTTTTTCCTCTACAAGTATGTATTTAAAATGAGTGAACCGCCAGTTATGGCGGCACGAATCGCCACTGCCTCTATTTCTTTGTATCTTGGTGTGTTTGTTGCAACGCTGCTGTTAAAAAGAGAGCCCTATTATACAGGAGCAGTGTTGCTATTTCATCAGTTAAAAGGGAACACTGTACATGCAGGATGTATTACCGGATTCATTTTGTTGAATATCATTCGTAAATTTACTTTACACTTTACCGTAAAGATTTATTTTTACCAACTAACAAATCCAGAAACGTGTAAATTATATTATCTCACTTAAAATGCCTAGAGATTATTCCACTTAGGCCTCGGTACCCATGAGTACTGCGAAATCAGATGCCGTTTGGAAATGTATGCGATTCATGCACATAAAATCATGGTGCCGAGTTATTAGAATGTTGGCTTGACATTAGGATGTCCTAGGTTCGATACCGGCATCCGATAATCCTGACTGAGATTTTTGCAGTTTTTCCGTGTCACATCAGGAAAATGCCGGACTGGTAGTACCTTTACCTTAGGCCAAGACAGAATCCTTTGCGCATTCTTTACCCTTCACCGGGGTTTCTCAAGGGGGGGGGGGGGGGGCGACCGGAAGTGAAAAGTTAATGTGACTGTGTTGTTTCTATCGTTACTATTTATAGTGTAGTTTGTTCAATAGTATTTAAATAATATAATTAGGGTACTTATTATAAAATACATGAAATAAAGTGTCATGTTTTGAAATGAAAAGCAAATATTACATAAATTATAATAATTGTGGGTCGCCAGCTAGAAAGGATGGTAAAGGGGTGTAGTGGGATGAAAAATAATAATACAAACGACGCCCTATATTATCCCGGCGAATCAAGGTCGCCCGGGGGAAATAAGGGTATAACATTTTTAAAGTGGTTCTATTACCGTCAGATATGTAGGAACCCACGTACGAGAAATAAAAATGTCTAAACTGGTGATCGCGATTGCTTTTAATAAATCACTAAATTACTTTTATTTACTGAGTAAATACTTGCTCTTTTGGGTTGACTCTCAAAGTACCCATAAATAAATGTTTCTCTGTCCATTAAATCCCGGTAAGACCCCTCCCGAAGTTTTACTGAGAAAATATGGTCACCGTAGACCGTAGGTATACGTGTAATTGGCTCCAAATCACTCTGTTAAATAAACCCCAGTCATTCTTAGCCAGACAGCAATATTCAGAAAGAGAACATGACAACCAATCAGACAACCGGAGACACTGTTTGTATAGTTCTCTCGCGTGTTGTTATATTGCTAATTATTTACAACTTAGTGGAATACTGTTGAATTTTCAGCAGGTAAATAATTGACTACGTGAAAACAGAATGTTACACACTGTACAATTATGAGCTAGATATTTTTCAAATTAGGACCTATTTCTCCCCGACCTACTATATTTGCATTCTAGCAAAGTTGATTCCAATGTTCCCACTTCAAAACTTTAATAATTTGAAAATTGACGTCTCTTCTTTCATAGATGCCACTAATTACTTTCATTTAATTAGTTTCGTGTAACTAGAGGGTTCTAATTAGTTAAATGTGTAAGTAGATACCATTTGCAATTGCACATTCATGAAAATACACAATATCTCCGTAGTTAAACTAATTTGTACCTTTCCCATAAAGATTACAATAAATAAAAATGATATTACAAGTTTCGAATTAAAAGTATAATAATTGTATGACAATACCTGTAGGTACGAACCAAAACTTGTGTAGTCACCTGAATGGGCTGATACGAAACAAAACAAACAAACAAATAATAATAATATTGGGTTTTTGATCTTCTTTTATTTTCTCGTTCGTTTCTACTAGTTCTTTTTATTTTCAAAGCAGTTAAGATTTTTAAACTCGAATTTTGATTTATTTGTCATAAAATTAGTGGTAGTGGTCATAAAACTATGGGACAAATCTTTACAGGTTGTTAAGAAAGGAGTTTTACACAACTGAAAATTCTTACTTTCGGAGCGTAGAAACATGAAAAGCTAGCGCGGAGTAGTGAAAATTAACGTAATCTCTCGACTAATGATGCTTCAATCCTAAATAACAATGTATGGCACGTTTTGTCACATTCAGAACTAAACAAAAACACATATAAAATCATTTGTTCATCTTAATGTACTTACTAACATCATGTTATATTTTAATAATCTTAATTATTAGAACTCTCTGAAGTCAATGTTTACAACTTATGAAGTAAGTACTCATGATAGAAGCTATTGTTATGACTCTACCATTCACATTACGCATTACTATAATTTCTGATAATTAGGTTTGACTATAGATGTCGCTCGTAAACGTCTGTGAATGTAATATATATACTATTCACGTAAATTGTATGAATGGTTTACTTGTACATACTCGGCTGAACTTCAGATATTGCCCTAAACTTAGAGACAATCAGTAACTCACTAGATCTACAAATATATGTTAATGCGGTAGCACAAATATGAACCTTTCTGATTAAGAAATTAGCATTTTATTACAGACAAAGTGCACTGAATATTCGTAAACTGAACGAAAGTAAAAGATCACACGTATAAAATGAATTTGTTTAAAAATGAGTTTTCCTCCCATAAATTACAGTTTAAAATATTTAACTCTTTTTTCCCCTCCTATTTTCTTTTGAGAGCTTCCAGCCAGCTGATCCTTCACGAGGATGT
Source organism: Lepisma saccharinum (assembly GCA_022664845.1). Classification (NCBI taxonomy): domain Eukaryota; kingdom Metazoa; phylum Arthropoda; class Insecta; order Zygentoma; family Lepismatidae; genus Lepisma; species Lepisma saccharinum. Next base: position 23,438 of record JAGDQP010010703.1, read on the forward strand.
TGATAGTTAATCAAGCCTCTATTCTCTGTGCATACTAAATCGCAAAAAAAGCATGCACTTTAAATTTAACCAAAACAAATTTATACCTAACTTCCATAATTTATATTCATAGACGGAATACGTATTTTTGAAGATTACAGAAAAAAAACTGATCTCGTTTGGGATTGAACTAAGGGTTTACCAAAAGAAATTAAAGATAAATATTTGCTGGAAACTGTTCTTTGAGAATATTGCTTAACTTTGTTAAAGGTCGCGGGATTAAATTTGATATTTGAAGGATTTCTTGCAAATACTAAAACGCAATAGATGACTTTTATCTTCGCAAGAATGTTGTCAACTGTTGAATAGAGTAAAGAACTTCGACTGTCAATGCATTTCGAAAGTTATTGTAGATGTAAATACAGTACGGCCGGAAATAAAGTATATTGAAATGCAACATATGTATGGTATTTAAGCTGAATGTTATTGCACAATCTTACAGAAATAAATTGTCAAACAGTACAATACAGCATCTGATCAGACACAGAACAAGCAGCAAACACAATATTCAATAAACGTGCTCCATGCGAGATCTCTTCAACGCCATGCTTTTTTTAAAATAGAAACTCTACAAGCTGTCAAACATGGCCGCAATTGCTGTATCCCATAAAATTGAATAAAAAGAAACTCGTATTCAATTTGAGTTGTTCAATATTACAAGGCACTGGATCACGCTCCTTCAGTATGCCCCATTAATAAACATCAAGCAGGGTAGATCAGGCGAGTGTGCAGGACACGCATACTCTGATTGCATCGGAAGTCTTGAAAGTGATGTTGCAAAAGCTGTAAAGATTCACTAGCGATGTGTGCAGTGTCTCCATCTTGCTGAAATCATTTTGAGTCAAAACAGGTTCGTAGTGAGTGACTGATTGCTTTCTTGCCAAATGTTTTTTACTTTAGCACAGCACTGATCTTGTTTGATGGAATTTTTAAAACTAGCAACATCAGTATATGCTTTGCGGATACTGGTTTCTGGTACTCTAAATCAAACAAGTTCCAAAATGTTTCACGATCCGTTCAGCACTTCGGCCACTTCCGTGTGAACGGAAATTATATTATATACAAAAAATGCCTTTTCACGAACACTCAAGTTTATATGAACGGCATTTCACTACAGCAGTTCTCCGCAAGAACTAAAGTTACACTGACACTGCGCAACTTCATTTTCTTGTAGTGTGTTGGCAACTTTCGCTATACTTTATTCCCAGCCATACTCTCCAATAGTATTCTTCTCTCACCCGCTTTCTCCAGAACTTCCTCACTACGCATCTTCCATATCAAGATCATTTTCCCCAATCTTCTCCATATCCACATTTCGAAGGTTTCTAATGTTATTTCTTCCATCTTGCGTAGAGACTACATTTCAGCTCCATAAATTACAACACTCCATTCCAAATATTTAATCGAATATCTTCTTCAACTCTTTGCTTATTTATGAAAGACAGTACTTTCTTCTTCTTAGCTAACATTTCCTTTGTTCTTAATATTCTCACCTTTATCTCTTGTTCACATTCCATATTCGTATACTACTTCCTAGAAAAATAATACATGTTATCCTATTTCTCTTCCAGTATTAACGTTTGCTTATTTCATTTGTTCCACATACCATTCCTTTCGTTTCCTTCACGTTAATTTTCATTCTACGTTTCCTCATAGCTTCTCTACGTCAATTCAATACTTTGTTAAGTGATGTATCATTGTCGGTGAGATGAACCATATAATCTACAAAACCAATACATTTTTATGTTACTTCCGTTGGATCGCAATTCCTCCTAAGTTTCTTCCCTTTACAGACCATTCTAGACATAGTATCACAGCCATAAATGACATTTCCATAGTTCAAACGCGCAGTGCAAAGTAAGCTCAGAGATGGCGCGTGACATTGTGAATTTTTGGTATCCAGTTTCGGTATTATCGAAATAGATAATCTGTAGTTTTTATTAAGAAAATTGGAAACTGAAACGTGTGTGAAAATAACAAATTTACTTCGTTAATATAAATTAATAGATACTAATATTATTCCAATGTTTATAAAACATATGTAAACACTTGTAGTACTTCCTGTAACAACCTGACTAGACAGGTCCTCAAACCTAGCCTAGCTGTAGGTTTTAAATGTACATCCGAGTATCTCATGTAGCAGACACCCGATGGAGGACGGTACATATACGGCCATAATAGGATAGACGGCATGTTTCAGTATCGGAAGGTATGAGCAACTACAAGTATTTTTTCAGTCATTCTACTGTGACTGATCATCATTCATCTCTTCATTGACTATGTTCACTAGTAGTTTTCATCATGCCTAACCAACAGAAATCTAGAGGAAAGCATCAGTTACCTCCAGTTGTATTCGAACACCATCAGCTTCATCAACAACATAAAAGTCTACTTCTTTCGGCGCAATACCAAATCACAAACGGAGTAAACACAGGCTTTCAGGTCAATCATGCTCAATATCTAGATCACTAACACGTCGTGCAAGTAGCACACATTCTCCACCGAATACAAAACTCATCTTAATAACATCCCCGATCAATAAATGACACTTTCTGACTCTAACCACATAATTCAGCAACTCTCAAATATTTCAAAAACAAATTCCTTTCTGCTAACAGATTTTGACACCACATATAAGCTCCAAAAAACCTTATACAGCAACTTCTGAAATATACTACCTCGGGATACAATTTCCAGGCTAATTCATACTAGAAAAGGAATCATAACACAATCCCCAGATGTCAACCTTGCCACCACTGTACGCAACAAATTCAGTTTTTAAAATTTCGGATCAAATGCTAAACTAACCAGACTGGACAACAACAAATCAATGCATCAACCACCACCACGAAGAAGGTTTCCGATGCTGTCAGTTGTTATCCGAGGAGTAGAACTTGACGTCGATGATACAGACTGAAAATTAACTGAAACTAGAGGGACACAGCATAACCAAATGTAGTCGCATAAAAAAAGCCACACAGTGCTATGTGGTCAGAGTACTTACGAACCACAATAAACAATAGATAATCTTCTGCAGTCTGGAGCCTACATATACAAAAAACGCCATCGAGTTGAACCCTCACGCACTTTACCACCACTACCTGTACGCTGTGAACGATGCCAGGCATACAATTCTCATTTTACAAAATACTATTCTAACGAACTAACCTGTGGCTATTGTACCGGCAAACATCAAACCAAAATTTGTTCTAACCTTAAGCTGCCCCCAAAGTGTAGTACCTGTAATGAAAGCCATCCATTCTTCAGTTACAAATGCCAAGGCCGTTCTATCCTCAGTCCCGATGTACCTGCATATATCGTACCACTTCGTCCACCTGAACAAACCATACAAAAACAAAAAAATACATCATCACAACAACCCACAACGGTCGAAGAAGTTATATCATTCCTTACCATCGTTTTCCAAAGCACCTTTCTATTCGATCGAGACAACATCCTAAGAGAAGTCAGATACGCAGTTAATGAAATTTCCAAATTTAAGTTTCAAGCAAACTACTCTGCAAAACTTTACCTAACCCTGACTGAAACACAATCCATCACCAAACATGATCACTAGAATAATTTCACCAAAAATCCCCTATCACCATCATTACTGCAGAGTACCCAGAAGTGACTAACAAGGGCCGACCATTCCACGTATATGTCTACAGCAGTTCCTAGTAAAAAAGAATGTCAATCATCTGTGTTGTCAAGTGTTGTGATGTTCTGAGCACTTCACATCCACCTCATCATCCTCAGTTCCCAACCCAAAAATAATGATTATAAACATAAGCTTATAATGACCAAGATTGCAGATTTAAATAAATAAAGGTTAAATAAATGTACTTTTGCATTTCTTACCCAATCAACCTATCCTTAATATCCGCACTACCATAACTCCTCTTAGCTGAAATAGAAGGCTTAACCCTCTCGTGGGTCCCAACTTAGACTGGCAAAATAATAATAATTATTATAATGAACCTTTTCTTTTACACGAGAAGGGACTATGGTGAATATTAAGTGGTCTATTGGTAAAGGAACTGTTATTGCACGTTGAACATATTTATAAGTTCTGAGCATAACGTCTATATAAACAATATATTCTAGTCATTGGTAATTTCATGACTGGAAAGGTGTCTTTTCGAGTAATTCACGTACTTTCACCCCTTTATAGCAGAAATAAATAAACTGGGTTATCACCGGCCTCACTCATTCTACAAGTGGCGACCGTTCAGGAACGATGATGACCTTAGCTCAGCTATGATATATGGCGCACGAACAGGGACATGAAGCATTGTGAGCACAGTATTAATTATTTTCTAGATATAACTGTGCGAAAGACAACATCCCTGTCTCATCCCTTAACTTATTGCTATTTGTTTTAAGTTGTCTGCTATTATAACCCTTAATCTCTGGATTAAGTACACGTTCTCTGCTGCGAGTACGTATACTTGCTATTCGCAATGAGAGCGTTTAAAAGGGCTAAACGTGAATTGTGAATCGAGTGACAATCGCTAGCCAAAATCAATGACCTAGTGTATCTCACCATTTTTGATGGAACCTTCTTTTCTCTGTTACATTATTACATAATTAGCGACTCCCTTTCTATCACATAATTTCTAGAGTTAAAAACAGATATCATCGAGCATCGTCGATTGATATGAGTATACTTTCTAAAATTTGTTCACTTTGAATTGATAACGAAAACACTGTATAAAGAGAAATGTTTATATTTCCTCTTTTGTATTCTCCCATTAGGCGCTGCTCCATTTTAATTATTTCATAACTCTTGCTTCACTTAATTTTGCCTATAATTTCACATTTTTCTGTTTTCTTGGCTTCTCTTTCGATATGTTTTGTTAACGTTAGATAAGGTTAGGTTTCATTGAGAAGGTTAATAGACTGTGAACACAATGAAGAATCTCCAACTCCTATTTTTCCATTTTATTAAATTATTTTTGTCGCTTTCATCAGACACGTGTATGGAGTTTTCCGGGGCAGTAGTTTTCGGATGACTGTTCTATGTTGTGAATACACAAAGTGTATTCGCTAGTTAGAACTACATAACTATGCACTATATTCTAAATCTAATGCCATTCTTTGCAAAAAAAAAATAAAAGGAGAAAAGCAGTCTTATAATACATGATAATTTTCCTTTAATACACATAAGGTCTAAATTCCAACGGTTAAGAGTATAAATACAAATTTTGAATTCGATACAGTATCAATTTAGAAATCGATGAGTATTTCAATCTGAATGTACCATCATTTTCTTTCAAGATTCTTCTCTTCATCTTCAAGGAAATTTTACCATTGAAAACTCTGCTTCTATTGATGTCCAAAGACACACTTTACTTAACTTTTAGTTTTTCTAAACTTCGTTTCTTTAAATAAGAAAGAGAAAATATTAACAATGTTCAAATTTTGGCAGTTGTAAACGTTTTCATTGTTTTTCTGTAAGCTTTTTTACCAGTAAACCTATCCCAAATTGTACATAAACCTAGAATGCAGTACAATACGAACCATGACATCACTTGTAAAATTCTGCGGTACTTATTTATATAAATCGGGAATACATTGACGCAGCCTGCACGATATACTTCTTTCAGCCTCAGCCCCACATGTTGGTTCATGGCACAAGATATGCATCATTTCCACTACCAGTAATTGAATAATTATACTCATAAAGTCGGAAATTCTGTCTTCCAATCTTAACGTCCATGTTCAACACAGCAATTCAACTTCAGTTGGTCACTATCCCAAAATATGTAAGTCTGCTTTCCTGGAATGAATGTAATGAATGATTGAATTTATTTTGAAGGCTCACATCTCGTTTAGAGGTGACGACAAACGCCAAATAAACATAGGTCAACATCGTGACTACTAAAAATGCTAGAAAATATTTTTTTGTTTTCTTGGTAAATGCCATATAATACAAACATAGGACTTGCAAACAGAACCAAAGAAAGTTCAAAAAGAATAAGACTGCCCCAAATGTATTCGTTGTCCAAAAAGTGATCGTGAGCCTCTGTAATGGACACAACAACCATTACAAGGCAGCACACACTATATATTAATGCTACCAGAATGAGTATAAGCTTAAAGAAGTTACGAGAAATCATGTTTGAAGCTAGTTTATATTCTTCTAATAAATTTGTTGTTTCTCAATCTTTCTAAAGACTTTCTTCCAATTTTCATGGTAACTCATATGAAACAAGTTCTTCGTGTTACATTTCACTGTTGGTTAAAACTTACTTTCTTATCGATGAAAAAAACACGTTTATTTAAGCATTCATTGTTGTTTATTATGGCTTTCTATTTAAAATCCGAATAATCGTGTTTTACATAAGAAACATGTTCAAGAATCCATCCAGTAATTTACGATATTTTAAACCTGACAAAACTACATAACAAACCTGAAAAACACGTAGTCACGTATTGGCACCCCCATTCAAGTACACCAAACCAAGAACGTTACCAATATCACTATATTAAAAAGAAAATCTTTTTGGCAAGATCTTTTATCGAGGTGTAAGAAAATACTGATGTCTAGCTGCCAAATGAACTTGGAACAAAAACCTTAACGCGAACTAACTACCGGCAGCGTATAGGGCTGTCACTACCCTGGATTTCTCGGGAATTACCAGAAATACACCCTCTCCTGTCCAGACAAAAATTAAACTATGTCCGGGTCGTTAAGAATCCCAGAACTTGGATTTGTCTCTTAAATATGAGTTAATTTAAAATATCAGCTAAATATTAACAGTAAGAGCATGCTAATTACTCTCCCCCGCTTCGACATTAATTAAGTTGCTGTGCTGGTGTTGCCTCCGTGCATATAGGGTAGCGTGCGTTTCACAAGCCCAAAATACAGGCAACCATCTGTTTTGAGACCCGTGTCGTTTGCCTGTTGAATGTTGAACATGTTAGCACATTTAACAAATAAGTAAGTACTAACTAGATTTATATGTTTTGGTGGTTAGATAAAGTTATATTAGATCACTCCAGGTTACGGCAGCCCCTTTTGTCTTGGAAGCTTAATTAAGACTACTTACTGGGAACTTTTAGGGTCTTCTAAAAGTAGCAGTTTTGGCACACAAGCTTTTTATGACTAACATCGCGACAGTGTTCAAGTTGTAATCTCAAACGTACAGTTTCTGGCCCTTACAAATCGCAAGGAGACATTACAATCTGAAATGTAAATCCTGAATTAATGTGGTGTTTGTTTCCTATTTATTTATAATTAATTCCCGTCCTATTTTGTGAGATTTCTCGCAAGGATAGTTCGATCCATTGGGTGCTCAACAGAGCCAGAGCAGGTTTTAAATTTAACACCCAAGTACGTCAATGGGACACGCAAATTACCATAAAGAACAGATTTCTGGTCAAGAAAAGGAAGTAAACATATGTAAATTAGAACACTGGACATTGAATAGAGCTAAATAATATATTGTGATGTGATTGTACATATCAAATTTGATCTTTTTAGATTCGTTGCGGCGTGGAGGCAAAGGACAATTTATTATGCAGCTTACTATGCTGATTGGGCCAGAAAATTTCATTTCCAACGCTTAGTTAAGCCTAAGTAAATTTTAAATTGACGCGGAAATCGAAACCAAAACCCCCTTTATACAAATCAGTAACGTACTCCCTGAATTTGTTATCGCTTCTTTGAGCCATATACATATATAGACTTACAGCCATGAATTGTACACCTTCTTGGGATAAAAGTCGATCGGGATCGACTGGACGTTGCTCAAGTTTCCAAACAGATGGGCACAGTACTGAATTGGAAGGAAATCTTGTTTACTAGCAAATATTGCAGGCGAACTGGGATCCACCGCTAGCACACTTGACTCCTCACAGCAATCATAAATGAGCTTCTACGAGCAATGGAACCAAACGCTTCTTTTTGTATGTGCAATTCTAAAAGAAAGACATGAGAATTGGCACTCAACTCCCCAAACACAAATTAAGAACGCTGGAAGGGTGTTGTTGTTAACGTAGTTGAAATTTTCAAATTATACGGGTAACAAGAAGCAGTACTCACGCACATCTACTTTGCAGTACAGCCTGGTGTGTTACCTTCTCGACAGATCTCAAACCATGATCTGCCAAATTCTCTCTTCCAATTTCCAACTTAAACACTAAATTAAAAAAAAATGGTTTTTGATATCATTCCTGAATAGTCGCTTCATAATGGAGATGTAGCTGTTTCCAAGAGCTGAGTCGTTATGAGCTCCGCAGGCTCAGGACCGCAAATATAAACCCGTACCCGAACAGACGAAATAGAAGAAGGTGAAAAAGGAAACGAACCCTACGACAAACGTCCTTTACCTCCGTGAACTTAAACTCGTCCACACTTGTCCTCGATTTCAAATTCCGCTCCTCTGGCTGGCTGAAAAGACAAAGGCACTTATATAAACAAAAAGTCAGTCTTTCATTGCAATCCTAAAGTGTTCTGAAACCAGTCAGAACCCAACATCGTTGCAGACTAGTATTTATTTTAGGATAAAGAAGGTATACTACGCGTAAAAATTAAATATGATTTTAAAATATATATATATATATATGAATATATAAAAATATTTGAAAGTAACAAATGGAATATTGTATTGTCATCCGACTTACGTTGCTATGCAAAATTTCATCATTGTCTGACATCGGGAACTAAGTTAAATTAACGTTGTAAGATTTCAGGACACAATGAACCATGTTGTGAATTAAAGAAAAGTATGTAATTAAAAAAAAACATCTACGTGTATTCAAATGTTAAATACAAAGTTTTCACTTTTGAGAGAAAAGTTTCAAACAAATAGAAACAATGCAGGGTCATTGGGACGTATTTTTCCCTTTCACTTGCTATGTGAAAATGTTTTGGTGTTATTTTTCTTTGTCTAAAAGAATCAAACGAAAGTTAACGTGCAGACCTATTACAAAACTTTTCATATATGTGTTTTCTCTCATCCCTATGATATTTCATAGAGAAATATGAGTAGCTGAAGCAATGGGAGATATAGGGTAGTCTTGTGTGGCCATATCGATCACCAGATCATCTTCTAAGTCTTTTTTTATTTCCATCTTTTACTCCCCCTTTTCTTCGCTCGGCTATTCGTCCTTTTACATCTTCCACTCAGAAAGAGATCTATACTAGCTTCACTGATACATGCTCAAGGCTACTTTTGAGAGACTAAATTTATTCCTGAAAAAGCCAAAGAAAATAAAGGAATGAAGATCATAGTGCACCCTCTAGGGAGATATGACGAAACGTCCACACACACCATCTCTCGAGACTTTGGAGGTCCATTTACTGGATTCGTATATTCCTGGAAAAAGTGATATTGAAACGACATGCAACGGGTAACAAGGAACCATATGTTCTGACTTTTAAGCTGTTCTTTACGGGGAAGAGCTTTAAGTAAGCGTCCAGGAAATGTCACATGGGTTTTTTATGTAGTCTTCACGTGAAACGCTTCAGCGATTAAAACTGTGCTCATATCAGCGAGCGGTGTTCGCGTTCATTTGAGAGAAATGTGTTAGTTTTCATGGATGAATTGCTGTCTTGAAATATTATTGACACGGTTTCTGCCATGAAATATTGGTTCACAATAACATTTTATTCTTATTTTCACTAACGGAGTGAAACTCATCCACTATAGACGTGAAAGTCGTCCACTTCACCTCATGTGCTTGTCTCAAGGTTCAAAATAAGTACGCTGTATAACAGGTAAACTAGTGACTACAGAACTTTCTAATATTTAGCATTTAGCTTTGTCCAATAACTTGCGGATGGGTACTAATTTTTGTTTAAAAATTTGAATTTTGAATGTATTAATGAATTTTAGGCATGTATGGCGCAGGCTGGGATAGGTTAGAATATATGTAGCGGTAAGGGTCGGGCAGGACCTAAGATGAAACTACCATCGCGGTATTTGCATCGTGTGACTGAGGAGGGATCCTGGAATAACATCAGTCATGGTGATTGGTTACTGGTGTCGAATGTAAGACCTCGTGATAGCGAATTTCTTCTGAAAGTTTCTTCTTCACAATCACAACACTTATCATTTGATATTACAGAGTTTTATAATAAACCAATTCCACCTTTCACATTATAATTCTTTAATTCTGAAGATAGTTGGGGATTAGTTATTGCTGATACTTAATCTGTCCCGCCGACATTTTGGAATTCATTGACACAAAACATTTAGCATATTACATTAAAATCCAGCTAAGCTAATCCTTTCGTTAGTAATACCATCGAACGCACACCTTCGAGAAGTTTTCATTACAATATGGTAATGTTTATTGGTTAGATTAAACATAACTTTCAACTCTGTAGCTTAAACTTTTGGGCCAGCGATGTGATATGTCAGTCACTCACAACATCTGTTTATATATAGAGAGTATTATTATTATTATTATTATTATTATTATTGCCTTTTCAGGGTATTATGTTATAAATTAAAATTGCCTTATTCTCAAAAGATTACGATTGCTGATGTAAACTTTTAAATCTGGAAGATACAAAACATTGACCCAGCCGCCGTAGCTCAGTGGTATAGTGTTGATGTAAATATTTATCTATGGGGAACGGCGAAATGCAATAGCTAACAATGATGTGTATATGCTTGGTGTAGTAGTTCAGTGTTGACAGTACATATTTTTTTTAAAGTAATTAATCAAATTGCTTCCATTAAGATGTGCCAATGGTTATCAAACGGTGTGCCGCGAAGTTACTGGGACTTTGCTGTAAAAGTAGCTAATTCAAATAATTTCACACAATATTTATTTTGAAGACGGAACAAGACAAATATTCGTGAAACTTAAACATATTTATTTTACAGGGAAATTATTGGTTAATTAATAATATCTTAACTTATGGTGTAAATGAAATTGATTTTTAAAAGAAAAAAAAATAGTGACCAAGTCTTTGGTATTGTTGCTCGAACTTTACTGTACCGCGGGAACACACTACGAAGGATAGTGTTCTGCGGACGAAAATAGGTTGAGAATCACTGAGCTACACCCAGTTGCGCCAAACTTAGCTTAAACATTATTCGATACAAGTAGTGTGGATTTTCCCGAACTGTCAGTGTTGCCAATCTATTTTATAAAAAAAATAATGCTTCCATGGCTAAAATTCTATCAAGGGACCGGAGCCTTTGAGATTGTTCCCTACGCCCAGTCTGGTGGTTCGTCATCAGTAGCATCATGTATTCATGAGATAGTATGTACAATTTCCTCGTGTGTAAAGCAGCCGTGTTTATGGCGGTTGATGAATAATCCTGTTTCTATCTTCTAGCTATTCATTTGTGTTCTCTGTCGTTCTGGGGGACGCTGAAAGTAATTATTCAAGGAAGAGGGTATATTTAAGAAGTAATGACATTGAATAAATATTAAATAAGTACAGATAATGAGAGCCGGCGCAGTTGCCTGGAACGAAAGTTGGAAGGTTAGCTTCTAGGTGCCAAATTCGGTTTGCAGTGTTTCTTTCAGTTTCGCAAGTCTGAATGTTGACTTGTACAGAAAATATCGTCAGTTTCTGCCCTTTGGAAAATATATGCAGCAATAATAAAAGTCAGTTCTCACAAGGGAACATTCCCAACTAATATTAACATGAAATATTTTTATTGTCTTTGTTCAAACGTACATATATAAAAAAAACACGATCATTAAAAAAACACAATCTGCCATATTTTTTTAATTAACAATTATTTGAAATTATGAATCTGATCCTATTTGCAGTAAGTAATAAATTCGCAGTACAACCTTGTAGTTTCCAAATCTTCAATGTAATGAAATATCGTACTATTTAAATGTGGAATGGTTGGGAAAGAGCTAGATTTTGGTAAACGTGGTCGTCATCTTAAAATCAGCCATATTGAATTGAGTTCATTTTTTTTTTTCAAATGTCAAGTGGGTCGTGTGACATATCAAATAACACGATAATGTTCCGAGAAAGACATTACAGGTATCAGATTTGACCTACCTCTTCAGGTGGTGGAGTTATCTTTACTGAAAAATTCCTCTTGATCCCCAGTACAGTTTTGTCTCTCATAAACCGACAATGAAATGCAGTATCGTAGTACACAAATGCGGAATGATGGAAAATGGCCACATAAGTATAACTCTTGCGGCCCGAAATTTGAAGTTAGAAACAGTAAAGTGGTGACTTTGTAAACGTTGGTTAAAATTTTTTCACATTACAGAGCTTAAATATTATATACAGCGGCAAATTTCAGTGTAGATAACTCCAACACCGTAGAAGAGAAGTCAAATATGATATCTGTAATGATTTTTTGGGAACATTCTTGTGCTGTTTGATAGGTTACACGAACCACTTGGTATTTGAAATAGTTGTATTTCAACTCAATATGGTGAATTTCAATATGGCGGCTACATTGATAATAGATAGTAAAATCTAGCCCTTTCCCGCCATTCCACAATTGTGTACTACGATACGTCATTTCATTGAAAGTTTATGAACTACGATTTTTACTCATTGCAAATAGGACTAATATCACAATTTCTATAATTATTACATAAAAATATGGCAGATCGTGGGTCTTTTAATATACGTCCGAATAAAGATGATAAACAAATCATATTAATATGTTCTGTTTAATATTTCCTTGCCAGTATATTAGCTGGATTCAAACATAGGAGTAATTAAGGTAGATTGCATGTGATTAAATATTTGTGACAAACATCGTCATATTTTGTACTAAAAAACCGTGAACCCAAAGTGTTCATATACAAAATATGACAATTTTGTGGCTCATATATTTCGGGTTATATTTAGAAGATTACCTCCATTGAATTTCGTTATTATCACTTGTATCTCTTTGGTTTCTCGACTCCTTATATAATCTTGCATTATAGGAAAGAGATGATATTGGCATGTAATATTTTACACCCGAGAAGACATAATGTTTGAGGGTCGTTTGAAAAATATGACGGACCACCTAGTTTCTTTTATATGTGCTTGGTTCTCTACTGATGTAGGGAGTTTGATGATGGTAGGTCGTAAAGTAGAGGAGATTGTGTTGAGTGCTCGACCTATCCCGTTCAAATTGAACCCATGGAGTATGATGGAGGATCATCCTCTAGTCCTCTTGCCGTAGCTCAGGGTTTCTCAACGTTGGGGGCGCGAGTTGTATATATGTGTGTATGTATGTTTCTATGTATTAAATAGTTTCCTGAAGGCTTCAACATACACAAAGTGAAACAAACCCTTTTATTATAGACAAGAAAAAAAACTTTTGAGGGTTGCCGGCCAAAAGACATGGTAAAAGGGGGTCGCGGCATGAAAAGGGTTAAGAAACGATGCAATGGATTGTCTTTAGAGTGACGCCCTTCATCAACAGGTAATCGTGGATCATTGATCAATTACAAACGTTTTTCATATCTTCTCCCTAATAACAAAGATGTCTACTTTACCAATAGTATACTGGCTATAATCATGCACATTAAGGACACGAGCATATCATACTATTCACCTGCAATAAGGTTCACGTGTACGTACTATGCTTAGGAACCATTGTTTACATTGACATGCAGTAACGATCCTAAACAACCATTGCGCGTCAAGAGCCACGTATGTTCCTTAAATTCAAAGATGAATGGAGAACAAGCGAGCGTTAATATCACCTTGAGGTATGATCTGTGGCGACTGCTCCTCTACATCGAATTCCAACAAGTCGACAGAACCTAGATGCACACCCTGTTCCATAAGAGAACCCAATTAAAGCTGTATTCTATTCTCACTACTAAGCACACTATGTTCGTCCAGCAGTTTTCTGGAAGAAGCGACATCTACTAAGATCGAATACCATTGTCTTGCACGACATCATTTACGGTACATCATGTCGCGTTAAGTGAAGGTATACTAAAAAGATGGGAATGGGAAATACTTACTCGCAAATTATGAGCCCATCTGTCTTTGATTTGTTCTCGAAGATGAATGATCCAAGAACAAAGAGGACAACATTACCAATTAGTTGTTTGTACAGAAAACAATGAAGAATAATTTATATAGTTCGAATTTATTATCTAAATTATATTTTTAGGTGCAGAGTAACTACTTGTGTTCATTACACTGGTCTCTTCCGCTGCTAAAAGGTAAGGACCAGCATATTGATGAAGTCACCAACCTGGAGAATATGTACTCTGTACAATAATATACCTGAAGATTACAATGACTTACGTTAATATAATATGCCTCCTAATGCACTTAAGAAATATTGTTGCCCAAAAGCTGTCTAACACCACAATGTAAATTCTAACTATATAATTTTGCTACCGTCCGTTAGAATCATAATATGTAAATGAATGAAGTGCTTACGTGGCATTCTGTGAGAATTTCTGCCATAGGATGCTCTATTTCAACAGTCACAAATTGACGCCATCTATCAGATGCACCTTCTGCCAGGATGTTTAGTATCATGTCTTCATAACAGCAGAATATTACATTGAAATATTGGGATGACCATTACTTTCGAACTCTAACCTATAGATTTCGCGTTGCAAGTAAGAAAAAAAAAAGAACCCTTCTTTGTAAAAGTTTGCTCGTTTCATAACATATTTAGCGAAGGCATAAATTTCTACTCAAGAACTTTAGTACAATCATCATGAACTCCTAAAGGAAACAACTGGTCTACTCTTGTGCAAAAGAAGAAAAAAGGACTTCAAATTTGCAAATTTCTTAAGTTTTCTTTTTTTTAAGTTTGAAGTAAAAAGCATAGCAGAAAGAGTTTTGTGCAAAACTGAAAATTAATTAATTTTTTTTCTTTGAAGTTAGAAGAAAAAGAAAGTGAAAAAGAAGAATGTGTTTTTACAAGAATACAGAATTCAGATTCTCCATCTCTCTTTTTTTTTCCTCTCTCCTACACCTCTGTATATACCTTGGTAGTATAGACTCCTTCATTTGGTGAAAGCGTTGCGGAAATAAATTTCTCTTTACCAAACGGAAATATCTTGAATAATTAAATTTTGCTCATGATAAAACATGCTGAGAAATTTTGAATTTAGAGCAAAAAGCGGCAGAGGCATAAACATTCTAAAGTAAAAAAGAATAATAGAAAAGGGCAAAGAAAATAAGAGAAATAAAGACAAATACAGAGAAAAAGGATTTTTTGTTTTCAATTTCGCGAAAAGAAAAACATAATGAAATGTAATGAAGACCAAGAAAGGAAAAGACCTCCTTTCTTCGTAATTGTTGCAGTTGTTTTAACTTTAACGTTTTCCTTGCGTTCTTCTTCAAATGTGTTAATTTCTTCTTTTAATTTACTGTTTTCTGAAACTTGATTAACCTTCCGCTGACGTTGTCAAATCTTTTCAACATTTTATATATTATTTCCATTATTGTGCTCTTCATTGTAGCGGATCAAAAAGGTTTCGAGATTAGTGATTATTGCACGTAGATGGCAATGTGTCAAAAGTAATTAACGAAAAGGAAATATTTCGATCGTTTGACGGAAAGAAATATCAAAGTTATTTTAATTATAATTAAGTTTATTGCAGATACTTTATTCAACGGAGTAATCTTCACATCATGAAACAAAAATGAACAGAAACAGTAAATACAAATAAACACCCAATGTAAATAAAGAGGAATGGGGCAATAGCTTCCTGGGAGTCTATAAGCTCGGAAATCTGTGATAATATTTTTAGTATATATTGATTATTATCGACTAAACCAATTTTGGAATCATTATAATCTCTTCAAGTAGTTGAAACTATTATCCCACACAGCACAAGTACGTCCATAGGAAATCCACAGGACGTCCCGACAGGATACTAGGACATCCCAGGGACATCCTAAGTAGATCACTGATGGCTTAGGGACGTCCCTGGGACATCCCTATGTCCGCTTAAGTTCCCGAAAATGGGACCATCCCGCAAGATTCCAATGGGACATCGGAGGGAATCACGAAAATTATTTATGGGAAGGTTACGGGAGGAATTTAGGCATCCTTTTGGACATTTTAGGGCTGTCTTTGGAACACTTTGCGGGAAGTCCGCAGGACATCCCAGTAAATGATTTGTGGGATTTTCACTTAACGTACAATATATGAATCAAGTAAGGGGGCAGGAGGGGCAGAGCTGAAACAGGGCTGCTTTTGGTGACCCGTCTGTGAACTCTGAAAATTTTCAGAGTTCACAGACGGGTCACCAAAAGTACCCCGGTTTCAGCTCTGTAAAGCATCCAGTCCATGTCACCTCTGAAATAAACAATGTTCAAACGCAAGGAAATAATTAAAACTACTGTGGTCTCCGGATCCCAAGCGTAGACCCGGTCCAAAACCTGACCTTTCAGATCTAGTGAGAGGGGGTGATAATGGCATTTTTGGCCTCCCTCAATGGAAAAAAACCGAGAATTTTAAGTACAAAACGTCTCAACCTGACCTGCTTCGGAGGCTATAAAAGTTACTCATCTTACGAAAACATTACGGAATACTGTAACTATAACTGACTCCACGTTTTGGTTACCATATTCCGTTTACTTGCATCCTCCACTAGCATGTTCTTGCTAGTATTACTTTTAAAAAAATGCAGCTGCAACAGGTTTCTTTAAGGATTATCATTACTATGGACCCAATCAGCTCCAAAAATGGGATTGCCAACATCGATCAATTTCCTTAATGTGCACTACCATGCAAATAAAATGACACTACTCGCAACATTTCTTCACGAAACTGCACAGTAGACCAATCGGATCAATTCTAATTACAGGGGAGGGGGCAGTATTTTTTCCTACAAATTCATACTTTTTTGATAACTATAGGCTATTTTTTAGGTTAGGTTAGGTTTGATTACATTACGGTCTACTTACGTTCATGGTATTTTTGTTAGGTTAGGATACATTGCATTGTCCCCCTGCAATTAGAATTAACCCGACCAATCAATACTATCTTTTGTTTCAATGTAACACGTACAGGTAAGGTGCTGTAGATTACAGACAGCAATATTGTAGAGTGACAGCGTGATTCCCTTTTAAAAAATCTAAATTGCTATGTACTTTTGTGACATGCCCTCAGTTCATTAATAATTTAAAAACAAAAGTTAATGGAAAACCCTGTGGGCCTACCTTGTCAATCTTACGTAATTGGGGGTCCCATAGGGGTGCCCGGAATTCCGGATTCGGAAAGTCAGAATTTTGGAACACAATTAAAATCCGAAATTTCAAAACTCGGATTTTTGTAATAAAAAATCCGAATTTCGGATTCAGCGATCAAAAGTCGGAATTCCGAAAAGATCCGGAATAGAAAAATCTGAATTTCTGAAGTCGGAATTCCGAAATATCGAGATTCCCGGACCGGAAAGAACAGATAAAAACTTCGCATTTCCAAAAACGGCTCGATGAGCGATCTAAAAAATATCAGTGACATGTCGTCCTGGTGGACAACGGTAGGACTCCAAAGGGATGTCCTTCTTTGTTCCTATTCAGATGTGAACGGGTTATCCCAAACATATCCTGTTGCAATCCCGCGTATATCCCATGGGAATCTATACCGGACATCCCGTGCTATGTGGGACAGTTCTACCAATTACAGGTAAAAATTCCGCTATAAAGAATTTTTCGTTGTAATGAACATTGTATTAGAGAAGAATTCGGCTTCGATTTTGAACAACTTGATTCTAACAAAAATTTCTTTATAATGCGGTTGATTGTAAAGGAATTTTACTTGTATTGAAATATTTATTTTATAAATTTTTCAATAGGCATTACTTTTTTGCTACTCAGAAATTGGATTTTCGGACAGCACTATAATATGTACCTACCAGAGCTGAAACGGGTTATTTGGATTAAATTTTGGACATAGTCTCTGGGTCCTTGTTCGGAACCCGGTATGACCTGCTGACCCGGTTTCGACCCGGTGATCAAGAAAACTTGGCAGAGATTTATATTATTTCCTTATTATATATACACCGTGCGTTTGAAAAGTATTGCTTTCAGGGGATAACCGAGACAGGGTTTAATCATCAGAGCACGAGAAATTGGACGCCTAAATATAACCATAGTAATAATATGTGGACATACAGTCTCATATCCGTGAAAAGAACAAAAATACCTCCAGGTTTGTGAAAATGAACGCTGACTGGGGTAGTCCTGTACAGTGTTTCTTTCGGAGGGGTGACTGTGGGGGTATCACCCCCAGACCGAGTCAATCTTTCCCTCTTGTATTGAGTTTAATCGGAGTTACATAATCGTAATGATTCATCATGCATTTGGGAAGTCACAGAATTCTAATTTCTAAAATATTTTCTGAGTTTATTGTACAGATGGACTTAAGATAAATAAAAGTAGCTGAAATGCAGGAAAACCTGAAATACACACTAAAACGAAACATTAGGCTTTTATAGGTAGCTGAAACGAATTAAAAATACAAAAGCTGACGATTTCCACAAAAGCTGAAAAATAAGCAATACAGGCAAATAAATCCTCTAATTTTAACACATCTACTTTTACTCATACATTAGTAAATTGAATTAAATTTTATTTATGACCTTTAGGCATCTAAAGTTCAGGTCAAGATAGGGGAAGGTGTCAGCCAGGGCCTACGTTGAAGGCGCCAACCCAACATCTGAATGTTTTATCCTGGAGATAACCCAGTCTGGATAGTCGGCCGCTGGGATCGAACTCAGGACCTCCCGAATGCTACGCCAATGCTCTACCACTGAGCTGCGGAGGCTCGGTTGACACTTTAGTAATCAACCACTAACTCAGATGGATTAGAGTGTGCTCGTCCTTTTTGTTATTAGAGTTTGTAATAACATACATACAAATATGCTCTTCCTTCTAAAATCATGACTAAAGTTATTAGCTAATTAGCAAGGATTAAGTGGACATTGTGAAATTATTATATACTTGGAAACTTTTCCTTATTTCTGAAAATGAACTGTCCACACCCAACCGAGAACGAAGTAACAGAGTGAGTTACACACGATCTTAAGGATGATTGATTATAAGAACGTAGTGATATATTACCTTGTAGGAAAAGAAATATCACTCGTGGAAGTTAATTGAAAAATATGTGACATTGTGAAGAAGAATGATGGGGAAGAGTGCATTTTTCGTGTTTCGCACCTTCTCTATTGGTCACGTTAGTGTTGGATCTTGTTGGATATGAACCGAAATGGGAGAGCACATGTGGATTTATCTCATCTAGGTAACTAATACCTTATTTTATTATATTATCCCATTCATGAGTCTCTCCTCACTACTAACTGTAAATTGCACGTGCCAGCTTTAACGGTCATGGGTTGTGAAACGTTTGAGATAGTTCGGATTTGATTCCCAGCTGGAGCATATACGTTTCTGGAATTTTAAACTCATTGCAATTGTATAATTGGGACGTATTGCAGAAAATAATTTCTAAAATGACCCTAACAAAAATGTCTTAAGAAGTTTTCTGTATCGAACATTTAATGACGTTTACCTTTTAACGAGCAAAATTTCAATTTTAGGTAATCAGAAAGAAATAGGTAGGAAATAAGTAAAGTACTACCTAATAAGGTATTAATAACGAAATTAACAGTCTTACACCAATTGTAGAGGTCGTATCAGGGAAGTTCAACCAACATACCTTATAATTGTGTGTGTGTGTGTGTGTTTTAGTATTTGTTCCTCTAAATCATTTATTTTGAATTTGGTTTTTGCTATGTTCTATGTTTTAAAAAAAAGAATCATTAATTGGTTAATTCATTAATTCATCCATTCATATACACCTAAGAGAGTCTAATTCATGTGCGTTATTTATTAACATATTACAGTCATATGCGCATATGAAATGTTTATATGCATAATTTAAGAAGTAACTGATATGTCCAAATATTTGTCCAAAGCAGTTAACAGCATAACGGATTGCGATTGAATGAATCTGAATCTTCTTTGTGACCTTTAGGCAACTAAGGCTCAGGGCGAGATAGGGGATGAGGAAGGAGTCCGCCAGGACCTACGTTGAATGTACTATTCCGGCATTGGCCGCCTGGTGTGACTGAGGAAACCCTGGAAAACCTCAGTCAAGATTACGGCCGCTGGGAGTGAGCCCACGACCTCTCGAATCATAAACTAAAGCTCTACCACTGGGTGGAGTGCAATTGTGAACTTAATGTTATAAAACACATTGGTCAATATAAGGTGAATGAGTCCTAATAATTATGTCATTATACTAAATATGATCATACACCTATAACTCAAAATAAGAGATCGAACATTAAAAACGTTCTAAACCATCTGCTGCTCATTCTTAAGTGTATGGGTTGTGTCCCTAGTAACAGTCTGTGTATTCTTAACAGAAGAATGAATGTTGAAATGAGTCCTGGCAAAAATAAAGGACCTTAATATTTGATAGGTTTAGATGGGTCATTAAAAATGTACTATGTTGTGTAATAAAAGTATTATCTGGAGTATATCAACATGTATGTGTTATACTGTATAACAATGTTAAATCTTGAATATTTTGGAATCACCTTTGTACAAAACATTAATAATGGGGTATGTCCGGTGAGTTCAATATGTCCACATAGGTTCCATGTAATTTAAATCCATAAGAAGTATTGTAACGAACAAAAATCATAGTATTGTATGTTATACAATAGTATTGTAGGTACGTGAATTGAAGAAAATGAGGATGTACACAGTATATTAACGAGCATGTCTAACGAAGGAAACAAGGAGACGTGTATATGTCGTGAATCCGATTTGTAAATACAGAAAAAAGATTGTTATATATAAGAGAGTGTTGATGAAACAAAATATTTGATATAGTGAACGTTAATTATCTACAGCGACCTACAGTAAGCGTTATCTGCAATGAATAAGAATGATGTGTGTATGTGCTGTACCAATTATGCCAAAAATTAAGCTTTCGGAAACCCGGTTTTATAAGTTTCATAGCTACGAACTGCGCACTCATTCGTGAGTACTTTGTTCAACCTTAGGTCCTCCGAAAGTTGGTTATATCTTTTTAGGATTCTTTTTTAAATCACTACAAACAATAAGACCGAGTGTTAGAACCGTAGTGACAAGAAATTTGGATGAGCTTTGAAAGGTCATAGAAGCGATCCAAGAGACCACTTATTCTGACTTGAGTTTATCGGAGGTTCTTCCTCAGTTTTAGCCTATTTGGAGAATTTTGAAAAATCTTTGCTCGCCATATTGGATCCGCCATTTTGAATTTTGACTTAATAACTGTTATTAGCGACCTCGAAACCGTATGTGTACATAATATTATGCAAATTAAACAATTGTTTCATATTTTGACCAACTTTTGGGGGATTTCAGCCCACTGTGCGCCGTTTCGATATTAGGTGTAATGTAATTAAGGATCCCAAAGCGCAGCACCTAGCGCAACATAAAATTTACTAGCTACCTTAATTTTGAAGATAGAGAAAATATATGAATAGCATTAGAAGGGCTACATTATGCTGTCCAACGTTTACGTTGAGGTCATAGTGTCATAGTTCTCTGACATTAAAGCAATATTTAGGAACGAGCAAAACTGATAATGTCAATATCATGGCCAAACTTTACTAATTTCAATGCTTAGACTGTGCATATCTATGCACAATTTGTAAATATTTGAATTATACCAGAAACTGAACACCTTACCATTAAGTACAAAATGGAATTTCAACATAGATTGTAATTTCGTTAACAAAGAGGAACGATCGCTAAATTATTCTAATTTCATTTTAGGTATGCAAAATAAAAGTTTTTTTTTCTCTACTTGTCTGCCACCTATTACATTTTGGTCTAAGTACGCTTTGTCAGAACGTGTAAATCGTTCAAAAAAAAAAGCTTGCGATGATAACCGTCCACACTACATACATTCTTATCGTACGTTTTGTCGCAAGTCTTTGAAACATTTCTTGTAGAATCTTGCGACAGACAAAAGTTGGAAATGACATTGCCAGCCGTCTTTGCAGCGTGCATTGCAAAAACAGATTAAAATTAATTATGAAGTATGGAAAATGTTATCCAGTATATGGTTGCTTAAAAGAGGCGAATATTCTTGTTGTAAATTTCTTACGCGAATAATGCGATGAAGCTGAGAACTGGAGTGTTTATTTGCTTCCATATAGACATGGATACTTACATACATTTTGCTAGCAATAGTCGATTCTTAAACCCGTGAACAAGATACAGACCTTAGAAGAAAAATTTCTTATTTTTACCTTGAAAAAGTAGCGTAAATTGTTATACTGAGGGGGCGTATATTAAAGGTAATAACGGGCTTAATCGCTAAAGATAAAAGTTAGCAGCTTTTTCTAGAAGAGATGCACACCACATGAGCAATTAACTGCAACTCTGAGCTTTCTAGCTAGAGACAAATTTTACTAACAGGGTCGTAGCTTGCGTTTTTGTAAAGGGGGCATCCCATCTTTTGTCGAGCGAATATTATCGTCATCTTCTCTCCGATGAAAATCCGTACTAAAAGTACTTTTTGCACTCTCAAAAGATGAAACATACCGCTCAAATCTAGCGCAATTTACTAGTCTGCATGAATTAAAATAGGTAAGCTAAAGCCAATACAAAGTTGAGTGCATTAAAATACATATTGTGAATACAGTGACAAATTTTGATCTGCACATGAGATTTATAAACATTTTAACATACAATGCAAAATAATTGTAGATGTAAGATTGGGATAAATTTGTTCTGCTAAATCTATGTTATTTGATTTAACGTTGCATTAACGCACAATTTAATTTAACAAGATTTTGATGGAACGTAAAGTATGGTATTTCACGTTATCCCAAAATCCAGCAGATGGCAGACAAGTAGGAGCATAAAAGATTAAAGTTCAATACGAGAAAATAAAATCAGAATAATTTACAGATGGTCTAATTTATTAATGTAATTTCCGCTTACTCTAAAATCTACTTTTTCAAGTAACTGTAAGGTTCTTAGTGACTGAGATAATTAAAATGCAGATAACCCACAAAGACACACACATGTGCAACAAAATATAAAACAAGTGTTCATAAAAATAAACAAGAAAATAAAATATGCCTTTCTACGTATAAATTCTTCTCTATGATCAACCTGTCCACGAAATTATTATTATTATAATTATACTAAGAATAGTAGCTCAAGGGTGTTTTTCACATAATCACAATGCATGAATTATAAGTAATTTACTGTATTACTACTAATATCATGCTATTTATAGAGATAAGATATTCGATACATCGATCAGTGTCGATCGATACCTTACATGGTGAACTCAATACTTTTTCTATACTTTAACTCTATCTTACTCTAAAAAGAGTCTCGTAGTAAAAACGGTAAGGTTTACAACTCAGAGTGACAGCTTTGTAAGTTTCGAACACAATTTTTTAAGGAAACGATTTTCATTGTTTCGTAATGTTCAGAAGTGAGGGATTATGGTTGAACATAAAGAAAAATAGACTACTTATTGAAATTAATATAACATATATTCTTCAGAGCTATTGCGCCTATAAGCCTTCATTTCGTCTCAGAATAGGAAAGACAACAGTGAAAAATTTTGTTTTCTTGCTCATTTTGTTTCTTGTTTTTTTATCTTCAATTCAACTTGTATTAACAATAGCACATAATGGTTTCTTCATGTAATTTTGGATCCACTTTGCCGAGCACCAAAAAGGCTATTTAAGGTTAAAAAAAAATAAAGCATTTCCTCCTTCGTATGAAAGGGTACAATGAAGAAATTTTCAAATCCATGCTTCTAATATTTCGGATATATTCTTATTCGACTGGATCCCAATCGAATTAATATTTTCACATTTCTTAACAAAAACCTGTAACCTGTAATTCATTTAATTCACTAAATATTCTTTTAGATTAGTATGGTGTTTGCCTAGTAAGATAGAGGAGCAAAAGCTGAAAAAACAAAAAACTCAGTCAGGATATTCGGCCGGTGAGATCAATCCCATGACCCAAATGCTAGGCCAACGCTGTACCTCTGAGCCATGGCAGCTCGGTTACTTACTTCAAGCAAGAAAATCTAAATAAATATGCGTTTTAATTGCAAAATGTTTGGAGGTTTCGAAAATATTTCCTTAATTGACATAAAAATTAGTACGTATGAAAATTCAACTGAACTGAATTTTATTTATGATCTTCATGGATCTACGGCTCACACAGGGAAATGTTAGTGGAAAGGATGCAGGAAGAAGATAGTGAGGATCAATTCTGAAGGCACCATCATGCCATTTGCCTGATGTGACTGAAGATAAACCTGAGTCATGATGACTGGTCACTGGTATCAAACCCATGATTTCCCGAATGCAAAGCCAGTGCTCTAGCACCTAAGATAGGGATGGTCGATGTGTATGAGAAGTGCACGTAAATTTGTACTGGTCCATAGCTATGCCCATGTTCTAATAATACGAGGGTTGTTTAATAAGTTATTATAAAAATATAGAAAACCAAATTATTTTATTTATATTTTGTTTAATTTCAACATAATCTCCGTTTAGCTCGATACACTTTTCCCAGTGTTTCTCCAACTTCTTAAGACGTCCGAAAAGTAGGATTTCGGAAGGTCGTGAAAATAAGTATCTCTTTGGGAGATGCCTTGCTCGTTCCACGTGAATCTTTCTCCACCGAGCCATCTTTTTTCAAGTTTGGAAGTAAACAAAGTCACTGGGGAGCAAATCTGGTGAATATTGTTGATGTTCAAATAATTCGAATTTTAATTCCACAATTTTCGCGCATCGAAACTGAGCAGGTGTGTACCCGTGCATTGTCTTGAAGGAAGAGATTTATTTTCTTTACCAAATGAGGATGTTCTCTCTCGATTTCTTAGCTTGACTGGTGCAATAACGACGCATAATACTCTCCATTTATCATTTGTCCTTTTTCAAGTTATCAATGTAGATGATTCCGCGTACATCCTAAAAAATCGTGGTTATGACCTTGCTGGCCGATTTCACTGTAATAGTTGTCTTCAAGACCTTAAAAAAAACACTGTTTCGACTGTTCTTTTGTCTCTGTAATGTAGTAGTTTATCCATATTTCATGCTCAGATGTGTATAGATGCAGAAACACGTCAGGATTGCGACGGAAAATCGCGAAACCAGCCTCCGAATCGATTACACGATTGCGTTTATTTTCCACTGAGAGAAAACCCGTTGCCGAGATTTTTTTCACACCCAATATTTCATGCAAAATTGAAAACAATCATTTTAGGAGTAAGTCACTTCCACTGGACGTCCCGGATGGTGTTCATCATTTGTGGATGTATGGCCACGCTTAAACTCATTTAATCAATTGTAAACAGTCGCAAACACAGGATCAGATTTGTCATGAACTTCATCTAACTCTGTTTTGTTCTCTTTCGGTGTTAATCCTTTTAAATAGAAGTGTTTAATCTCTGCACGAAACTCACTTTTTTTTTTATTTTCATTTTTTTTAAATATATATAAACAAAAGTTTGTTGCTTTGAAAATGAAACAGGTATAGCTAAAACTTTAACAGCAATTTAGTGAGAGATGGCGCTTACTAAGAGCAACCCTATTTCGATTCTACGAGTGCCATCTTTTCGGATTTTTAAAGGCTTTATTAAATAAATTAATAATATACTTGGTAAGAATAAAATTAGAAATAATTAATACTATTCTGTTTCATTGTTATTTGAACAAGGTTGATTAATTATGTGATGTGTACTATCAGAAAGCAATGTAAAATTTTGTGAATAAAATCCGAGTAAGCGATTCTTCTTATTTTGTGTAAAATATGACAAAAGTGTTTCTTAAAAAAAAAAAAAAGGCAAGAAATAAACTTGAATGAGTAGCTGCAAGCGATGTAAGATTTTAAATTAGAGTGCGAAACTTTTTTTGTGTTAAGTTATACCGAAGAGAAGGTTTCCGTGATGAAATAAAGAAGGAAATTGCGTGTTATTTACCACGGTAACATCTATTTGTAACCTTTTGTCATGGTATGGGAACTACGAACTATTATTAAAAGCTCAACAGATGTCACAATTAAATCATGTAGTCTTATCAAGTGTAGTACATTATTTTAAAATTAAAGTTTATTTGATTTCGAAAGCAATTAACAATATTTACATATATTTACTTATGTAAAACCACAATAATTTATTCCACTTCTGTTATATTATATGTATTTATTTGTATGAATTATTTGCAGAACATTCACAAAAAAAAGCTTTATCTTGTAGACCGTGCAGTGCTACTTATTTAAAATTAAGGATTCAATATTGATATTGTATTCCATGTGTGAATACATAGTACTGAGTTAAAAGGGGGATTTAGCCTCTGTGTTGAATTAAAAACATTTAATGAGTATATTTTATTGTAGTTTTTGATACCAGCAGATATCAAATACATTCACGAGAAAGTTATTTTAGGAACATAGTATTTACTTTTAATGTAGAAGAAAAATAATTGAGATATTTAAAACGCTAGATTTGGCAAAATTATTCCGAAAAGAAAGATTTGGAATCGAGAAAACAGTGATTTTGGGAACTAGATATATTCGGTTTAATGAAGAACTTTATCACGATTTATTTCCCATTTTGTTTGGATAGAGTTTGTATTTTTTCTAAACGAATTTATTAATCAAAATAATTTATGAATGAACAATCAGATTGGTTTCCTAAAATATTCTTTGTGTATTTGTGGATCGATGATCTGATTAGATACCGTCTTTGTATCCGCTCTTTATTAGCGCACCCGTAAGTAAAGATGTAGTGTTTGTCTTGTCTCTCTGTCCGTTTCCCCCTGGATCTCAGCCAGGGCCGAATTTAGGCATAGGGCCACTAGGCTCGGACCTAGGGGTGCAACTTACCCAGGAGCGCGCTTTACTACGAAAAATTAGAACTTGCTATTTAAAACGCTAGACGAAAATAATATTTAGGAAAACACATTAACTGACACCGTAAAACACTGTCATCTTTAAACCGCGTGACCCCCTCGTAAATAACTGACTTCAGGTAATTTAAAGTTAGGTTAATTTATATTAGAAATAATACAACAACTATTAGAGCTTACATTAGGAACATTATTTATTCCTATTTTTGTCATTGTACACACCAACAATCATTATTACACTATTTTCTTTAGTTAACAATGGCTCCTGGTGTCCTCAAATGTTCCAACGGTAATTTAACTCATTTCCCGATCTCATAGAATGATGAAATTTTGCACAGTGTCCGGTGACAACACAATATTCCATTGCTACTTGCATATATTTCTCTCTACTTATATAATTTAAAAGCATATTTCATTATTTTTATTATTATTAAGCAATAAATACTAGCCTGCAACGATTTGGTGTTTGACTGATTGCAGAACACTTCAGGATTTGGGTAAAAAATAATAATATCACTCTTTGAAGACATATGATACTTTTCTTAAACAATTCGTACTAAAAATAAAAAAAATAATTATGTCTATGCATGAGTATTAAAAAGAAAAGTATGGGGTGCACCAAATGAAGAATTTATAAAGTGACGGAATATGAGAAAGCGCCCCATGCTTTTATTTTTAGTCATTCGTAAACAAAATCTTTTTTTTTTTACTTTTTAGTAGGAATTGTTTAAGAAAAGTCTTTAAAAACTTTTTTGTATTTTTAAATCAACGTCACATATAGGGCGTCGCTGTCATTTATACCTCTGTTAATATGTATGAAGGCACAATGTACGCTAATTTTGGAATATGAGGAAAACTAAAATCTCTTTTCGGGTCCGCAATGGACCGTTCGTTCGAATCCTGCTGCCAATCGTCCTGACTGACATTTCCTTTTAGTTTCCTTCAGTTTTACAAGACAAACGTCAGAATGGTACCTTAACTAGATACCGGCCGCTATCCTCCCATACCTGGTCT
Source organism: Lepisma saccharinum (assembly GCA_022664845.1). Classification (NCBI taxonomy): domain Eukaryota; kingdom Metazoa; phylum Arthropoda; class Insecta; order Zygentoma; family Lepismatidae; genus Lepisma; species Lepisma saccharinum. The sequence continues at coordinate 51,314 of JAGDQP010010703.1, forward strand.
GAATCCAAAGATGGATTTAAAGACCTTACAAATTAAAAAAAAATCTTTACATGTATTTTATGACAGAAGCAACATTTTCTTCCTAACTTGAGCTGGCCGGGTGGCCGAGTGATCTGCGGTGGTAGGCCATCGGCTGGAAGGTCACGAGTTCGAGTTCTGGCAGGGGCATGGGTGGATTTTAACAGCTAAAGGCGAATCGTGACGGGCTGGAGTCCAAAAGTAGTAGAATGGCCCATATAAAAATAAAGTTTATCAAAGTTCTTTCTAACTTGACTTTATATCTTCAGTAGATGAATATTCCTGGAGATGGTATTTAATATTCAAAGAGTTGCCCACGTATTCAACGTAGCTAATGAGTTTGTAGAGTCGCTTTAGTCCATTCCTGGAGAATTTTTAGAGGGGCGAGGTATTGGCAGGTGGACCGATATACTGACTAACATATACCGGTACATAGCAGGGTTCAATTCTGTAAATCTACGTTTCTTTTTTGCTACATAAAGAGAAGTGGCAAAGAGGATGAATTGCTTGAAAACAAGCAACAAATGAAAGTCATTGGTAGAACATATTACTCATAAAGCAGATTTTCTTCAGCTCTTGCGCCATCTATTGACAGAACTGGAGAGTTCTTTATAAGTGCTGGCATCTGGTAGTCATTCTGAAAACAATGTATTAACTGAGTGTTCTAACATAAATTTGAAAGTAATTTACGTCAAATATGGCAAAGGTTTACACGTAACCCAAGACTATTTTGTAACATGATTTTAATCAAGGGTAAACATTTTATTAAAAAAAATTATTACTCAAGCAAACCTGAACAAGAAATATATTTTCGTTCTATTTTCGTAAATATAATTTGTGCCATTCGCAATAAATATCGTAACATGATCATTGAAAATTGGAAAAGAGGATTTAACACATACGAAGAAGATTAGAATGCAAAACATGCTATATCTTTAGAATTTATTTTTCAGAAATGGGTAAATGTCTCACACAATATATTTATAGTTAATTTCACAAGAATGCTGCTATTCCATCCAGTTCCATATGCACTAACAAGATTGGGGAGTAACTAGTGCCTTTCAATATTCTTTGTAGGAAGAAGTGACTCCAAATAAGTCCACGAGTATGCTACTTACTAGTAACCGCAAACTTTTCTCTTAATCACTATCCTCAGTGTGGTAGTTTATCTTTCTCTCTCGCCTTCCTTAGAATCCGATTTGAGACTCACGGTGTGATCTTCACACTAGCGATCTTACCATTACCTTACACTGAGAAAAACGCTTATTCCCATTAATGTAAATGTAACATTTGCAATATTACGTAGGTTGCGTACGTTAATACGTACGGAACATACGTAATACGTAAGTAACCCACGTTCAATGAAATTGGCGATTAGTGGTGCGTGCATTACAAGTAATGCCAAGTGGAAAAAGTCTTTATTACGTATGTTTCCTACGTCTTCCTGTTGTTTCTCCATGCCACAATTTTTGGCAGGACGGAATATCCTGCCGACATAAAAAATGAATAAAGTGACGTCATAGAGGAACAGAGGCAAGCAGGATGGAACCTCCTGCCAAGAATGAAAGAAGGAGAAGTCAGTATATACATTACAGGCGGTACTTTCCTACGTAATAGCAGGAGCCGCCTGCAGTAACACTATAATGATGTACACTGCTTGTATCAATGTTGGGAACGCTTGCATGCAAGTACAGCAGGAGACAGTCTAGCAGGAGAAGGTTAAGTGCGTTGCGAAATGTTAAATGTGTTGCAAGTTGTTGGGGTGTATTACAAGTAGCTCGCGAGATGGCAGCACAGTTTTGTTTATAACCAAAAGCTAAAACTATAATTACTGTGCATGGGAGATCTGTTTTAAATCAAACACAAAAGGCAACGCGATTAATATTATTAGCATATGTGATAATTTAAAGATTTCTTAATGCATTTATGTTACTGCTCATATCTAAAAGCCAAATGTGCGCAATCAGTTATTGTAGAATAGTTTATAAGATAAGAAGTTAGATTATCATTCTGGCATCACACATTACACAGATCTGGGAAAATCACTGTTGCCATACAGTTTTAGTACCAGTTTTTTGCTCATTGGATTTCAGTGGAGGACTTTGTTTTTAACAAGTCGACATCACCAAGAGGACTTATTGCTGTCTCTTAGGGGAGCCACAGTTGCCATTATCATTCATCACGACTGTCGACAGATCCTTCAACGACGTCACTGTGACGGTCCTGTCACATGTGATATTTCTGACTATATTTTTATGTCTGTATCTAGTCATTCAGGAAACACTATCAACTAATATGACTACTCATCATTCTGGCAGACATCATCTACCACAACAGGTTCCAACACCACCTTATTCTGATCCTCCATCGTATTCAGCTACCATAAAAACAAGAACAAAGGCACATCAAAAACGCACTACCGATCAACTAGCTTCATCCAGCATGGACAACTCCAGACGATCATCAACTTCTCCTCCGACTAAGAAAACGCACACTATCAGCGATTCAGGTTCCGATCATGAAATGGCGCACAGTGATTATGCAGACTCTCTCTTAGGATCTACCAATAATTCAGTTACTTCCTATCTACTTACAAATTTCGACCCCAAATTTCAAAATACCAAACTGCTGTTCCAACAATTTCTGAAATATGTATCAAGAGACCTCATTGTCCGCATCATTCACACACGTAATGGCATCATAGTAAAATCTTCCGATCCTAACCTAGCCACAAGATTACGAGACAAACATAGCCTGGAAATATTCGGAACTTCTGCAAAATTCACTAAACTTAATGCTCCTAGCTTGAAACAACCACCACCTCCACGCAGAGCACCAATGTTATCTGTAGTAATACGAGGGGTCACTCCAGATTTAACAGATGAGGAAATTATACAGGAACTTAAAACCGAAGGCCATCTTCTATCAAAATGCATCCGTATTAAAACGAAACTCGGCACACCTAGCTACATGGTGCGTGTCCTGACCAATCATTCAGAAACCATCACTAACCTCCTGACATCTGGAGCCTATATCTATAGACGGCGTTACAGAGTAGAACCTTCTCATTCACAACCTCCACTACCAACACGATGCGAACACTGCCAACAGTATAATCATCATACAACATCTCAGTGTCCAAATACACCAAAATGTGGATACTGTACAGGATTACACAGCACCAAAGACTGCCCAAATCTCAACCAACCACCGAAATGCAATACCTGCAACCATCAACATCCTACCTACAGTTACAAATGTAAAAACAGACCAGAACCTACTCCAGACAATCCAGGACTCGTTTTACCTCTTCGCCCTCCAGAGACTAAAGCATCCCAGTCGCCAGTCCTCTCCCCATCACAACCTCTTACCATCGACCAATTTCTTTCGTTCATCACCATTACCTTGCAAAACCTATATCCATTCCAAAGAAACAACGTTCTATCCCAACTCCAATTCGCAGCCCGCTCAGTCCTCAACATGAATCTCCAACCTACCTATTCCGGTCCTTACATCTATGTACACACAAACCCACTAGAAACTGCAGTATAAGACAATGATACTCCCTATCATTATTCTCATTCTCATTACATTTTCTATCACCTATCACCACCATCACAACAAAGTCTCCCATCAGTGTTCGACAAGGGCTCATCTGTCTCTCATCACACCCAGAGTCGCCCCTGGGTAAGAAG
>JAGDQP010010704.1:0-55023 GCA_022664845.1 Lepisma saccharinum
TTGAAAAATGGTTCTATCATAATAATTTAATCCTAAATGCCAATAAAACTAATTGTCTTTTTTTCTTTCCTTCGTATACTGCTGTCCCAGCTTATCCCAAATTAACCATAAGTAACACCAACACAGAATGTGTCTCAAGTACTAAGTTTTTAGGGCTATATATTGACAACAAACTAAGTTGGAAAACGCATATAACAAATTTATGTCGTACACTATCAACTAATATCTTCTTAATAAGATCTCTCTCAACTGTTCTAAATAAAAAGGCATTGATATCCTTATATTATGGTACATTTTATTCGAGAGCAAAATATGGTATTCTCTTTTGGGGATCCTCAAGTGGGCTATTGACAGTTTTTAGACTACAAAAAAAAGTTATTCGAATCATTACACACACACATTTACGTGCGAGCTGCAGACAAATTTTCAAGAAATTAAATTTGCTAACAGTTCCATGTTTGTACATATACGAGGTGTTAAAGCTGATAAAAAGTAACCTTGATGGCTACACTACACACTCTGATATACATAGACACGACACAAGAATGAAAAATGATCTTAGACAAATGTCCCACAGAACAAAAATTTTCGAAAGATCACCGCATTACTTCGGTATAGCCCTATACAATAAATTGCCACAAACTTTAAAAAATATTAATGATATCAATATATTTTGTCGTGAAGTTAGGAAAATGTTGACAAACAAAACTTACTATACAGTTGATGAGTACTTGCAAGACTAAATATTATAAGGGTAAAGAAAATAGGTGATAATGAAAGTGAATTATGTCGAAAAACTGCTACAAAACAATTTTCTATGTATTCTATGTAATTTAAGAAAATATGTATTCTTATTATGGACATGTTCTATACCATATGTGCAAATGAGTACAATGTATTGGTCTAAGGAACGCAATAAATCAAATCAAATCAAATCAAATCATGGATCCTTACACAGTTGTTGCGAAGAATGTACCATTATTATTTACAAGTTTACATTAAATTAAATAATTACAAGATTTTCTGCTACGCGCGAATAACTCTACGCAGTCCTGTGGCAATGTCCACGAATAACTCCACGTAGATGTCTCGGTTCACAGCGCTGTTGCTCATGTAATGCCTTAATTGCAGCAACACTGTGAAGACGATGCAACGTTGCCACTCCCGTAGCCTCTGACGGCCTTTAAATTCAAACATTTGAGAAGCTAACTACGAAAAAAACTGCTTTATTTTAATAGTAGTTTGAAAGGAAATGTAATATTGGGCAGCAAGTCGTCGTTATAATAGAATAAGGTCAAAAATCAATATGCATTTTGATGATCCTGAACTCTATTTAAAATTCACTGACTGATACATAAATAACGTTTTATTGATAGTTGTCTCACTTCAATTTTTGATCAAACATGAACATACAATGTTGAAATGCCCCAGACCCCGTAGTCCAACGGTTATAATAATGGATATTGGCGAGCACGTAAGTCCGAGTCCTGCTGACATCAACTCTTACTGAGGTTTTCCACAGTTTCTTTCAATTCAACCAAGCAATGTCAGTATGCTACCTACACAAAGGCCTTAGAGAAGTGCTCGCCGAGGGACGTTATCTTTTAGCCGTATAATGGGCTTAAGCGACAACTGCATGTTCCATTCATAGAAAACACATTAACCAGTACATTTTCATGTGGACATCAGCGATTGTCACTATCTGTTCATGACCTAAAAATTATAAGCTTCTTAAAAGAGAAACTCTTCCTTTTAAAACAAGCAATTTTGTTACCACCACCAAGTTTAGAACAGCACTGCTCAGACATTGCAGTTATTTACCCTGTCAACTGTTTCTTCTATAAATGAGAAAATTTATGATCTTCAGATGCTCACTGAAAGCTGGAAGTTTAGTCCCTTAAAACAATAAAACTAGCTTTTCTGTTGGTTCTGTCCTCGAATATGTTTTGAATGAAACTGTCGTGGGTCCAATGTAAAAGGACACTTTTTTATTCTTATATTTTAGTTTGTTTATTTTCTACGCAGCAACTTGACCTTTCGGAAATGAAAACAAGACAAGGATAGCATCTGTTTTCATCTTTTTTCTAATAGTTTTAAACAAATTTCGATCAGCAAAGCAACATGACCGTGTATAGGCTTTCAAGAATGAGACTCCTGCACTCCATCCAACTTTCTGATAGAAATCCGTAGATTTGACCGAATGACCACGATTAGAACAATGAAACGGCAACTTTGAAATAGGGTGCTATTAAAAAAATATATATATAATAAGAGCGTTTTCGCTATTACATTACAGGACTGATTGTGACGTTGTCTTTGTATAGACCTAAAGACTTGTTTCCAGTAGGATTTATTCGGCAAGGAAAATCTTTTCATAACGCTTTTCACATTTAATATACTACTTCCAGACAAGCTTTTTGTTTTCTTTTAGTTCAAGTCATTTCACTTTTTCTTTTTTTTTCTTTTTTCACCTTCAAAGAAATTGCACATGCTTCCGTATTAGAATAGCAGAGCAGTGCTCTACTTCTATTAAGAATTAACAGATAAGGGTACGCAGATTACGTTAAAGAGTAACCGGCATGCAACCACAGCAGATTTGAACGCCGAACTGTAGCATCAAGGAGAAAGTTTTTACGTGCATCACAGCGAAGTTTGATAATGCAGAGCTTCTGAGTAAGTTACTTGTGATGAAGAACGGTAGTTCTTCGAGTGACGCTTACAAATGAGTTTGTTAGAGGCACTCCCATGTATGTTCTTTCGGATCTACCGAACAATAAACTTGATTTTGATGCTTGAACTTTCATTTGAAAGCTCTTTGCCATACTGAGACAGAAAAAAAAATTGGGTTGGTAAAACCTCCCTGGGACCCCCCCTAGGGCGGTTCGAAAATAAAATTCAAAATTTCACATTTCTGATGATAGCACTGACCCCAGACCATATAGGCGGCCGAAACTTGCGGAATCTTAATCTACGCTTCAATACCTTTGAAGCGGTGTATTACACGTGAAAATCGGTGAAGGGGTTCAAAATTTACGACTTTTTTGTTTAGCCGAATCACAGAATTTTCACAAATGATAGAAAAGTTTGTCTCTCAGTCTGTCTGTCTTTTTGTTTTAGCCCCAAATAGTTGATACCGGGGGGTTTTGGGGGTAAATTGCGGGTCAATTGGGAGGTCAATAAATAGAAGCTTATTTTTTTGATAGGAGTTACAGTTTTCGAGATACGGAACCTACCATGGTCCAAAATCGCCCTTTTGTATGAAGGCTATGCACTTTTTTTTAATAGGCAGCCTTACAAAATAAGTGATATCAGTATAAAAAACCCTTCGGGGTAAAGAGAAGAGTGACACAAGAATTCTACTCACAAAAAAGTGATATCCATTTTGCGAGTGATTTTCTATGTATCACTATGGCGGAAGGGAGAAAACTAAATCTCTTAATTTTATTACAAAGGGAACACTTCCGCCATAATGACACAAAGAAAATAACTCGCACAGTGGATATCACTTCTTTGTGAGTAGAATTCTTGCGTCACTCTTCTCTTTACCCCGAAGGGGTTTTCAAACTGATTTACATTCGACAAGGATAATTATAACATCGCATTAAGCTAAATTACTGAAAGTAATTTTATGGTATCAGCTAATTCTGTATTAGGAACATATATATTATCGATTGGTGCTTTAACATTCACTCTTACGTTATTAGTTCACCTTTTATATTATTAGTAATTACTACCGAAGTTACGAAAGTACACAGTTCAAAGTTGACAAATACACATAGAAAGGTAGCTTTTATTTACAGTTAAAAGCAAGACTTGCTATCCCTCCGATTTGATGAGATATTTAAACTCATACCTGACCTATGCAAAAAAATATCGTGAAAAACTAAATTTTGAGAAACATTTTGTCTAATTGCAAAGGAACTATAAAAGTCAGGTAACCCAGCTTTCGTAGAGAGAAAATAGACTCTTCAACAATGAAAACGACATCCGAAGCCATTGCGTAAAGCAACAAATTATTTTGTTATACGTAATCAAACCCAGAGCTCTGTTACTCGTGAACGGATATTAGTCTATTTTTTGTAAATCAAGCTATATATGTGTAATTTGGTATGTGATCACTGAAAGTTTGGTGAATGCGTTAGGAATAATGTGCTGTGTTACGCCATCAGAATTTTGCCTCTCCCTTAATTTATGGATGTTCTTTACCCTATTACACTAAGGTTGAAATGAACTTGGCTTCTGAAAGGTTAACTACTTTATACCACCAGAGAACTATGCATGTGTACAAGGTCTGTCCGGAAAGTAATGTCATACATTTTATTGCGAAGCGATTGTACGTTGCAGCGCGCTCTATCTTCCGGGATCGATGGTGGTGTACGTCAACTACCGAGCGAGTGTTTGCTTAGTTGTCTCCAGAGCTCTCGGAGGTGAAGGACGAGCGATTTCGTAAACCTTTCTTTCGTCTCTTGTACAAGTCGCGATACAGTAAGTCGGCAAGTCTACAGCGGAAACTTTTTCAATGGTTCAACAGGTCTTCGGGGATGAGTGTTTATCACAAAGGTAAGTCTACAAATGGCACAAGGCATTTTCGGAAGGCCGTGAAGAGGTGGACTACGAAGCCCCCGCTGGACGCCCGTCAACCTCCTCAAACGACGAAAATGTGACTCGTGTGAAAGAACTATTGTAAACAGACCGTCGAATGAGTGTTTGTTTAATGGCCGACATGTTAAAGATTCCAAAAACTAGTATTATTATTCTTATTTTTATGTAAATAAATGTTGTTTTTTCATACTTGTAGACTTGGTGACATTACTTTCCGGACAGACCTTGTATAAGTACTATTCTTTACTACAGTCTTCTTCAATCCATTATGATCACAGCATCTGTCACCGCCTTCTGAAATGAATTAAAGTTCTATCGTATTTCGTTCGGTCCACTACTTCATTTGACATGTACTAGAGTCCGTTTTCTGAGTTAAGTTCTCTAACTTGACTCACTTCAACAATGTTATTTCCGAGGGTATTATTCAATTCCAAACTTGAAATGACTGTTATTCACGCCTCAACTCATCAACATACGATAAAATTCGAAAATAAACTTGAAAGTAAAGTTTACCTGAAAAAGTTGACGTGGAATCATGTCTTTCAACTTTAGACACATCCTGCGCCCGACCTGGACTGCACGACTTTCATTAACAATTGTGCTCAATTCCTCTACTACAATTCCGTTTAGCAGAATATTCAGCTAAAAGATAAATAAAATGTTTGTAGTTATAGCCACTTGCTGCATTACTGTTCACTACAAAATGTATACACTAACATCAAGAAAACCAAAAAACCTTCTATGTTGGCTGCTTGGAACGAGACATGGTGGAGTAAGAATATTACGTACATGATTCTTGAGAAAAAATGTTGGTAACTGTTTTCATATTAATACAAATAGAAATAAATTGGAAACAACAAAAGTAAAAAGAATGAATCACCGAGACATCCATGAAATTCTCATTACAGAAATAATATACGTAGATATAAACTCAAAATATATATTAAATGTAATAAATAAACCCTAACTACGTCAATATCACTGAATACAAAAGAGACTATCTACTAATTGCGTACCAAAATTACACTTAACCACATATACAGATGTTTTCAAATTATTAGACTCGCTATTCATTTTCGTCATTTTTTTTTTTTTTTTTTTTTTATAAAATTGCTTCGGCTTATGTTTTAAATTAATTCTAATTACTGTTATTGAATTCCTAGCTCATTTTGTTACATCTCACGTATGCTTGTCAACATCATCAATACTTTTTGACACTGTTAGGTTGGTGGGAGGGCGCTCGATCATGCATAAGGTGAATGGGTCGTTACCAAGTCAGGCTACAATTTTTTGGAGTAGTTGCTTTCGAAGAACGTTTGGTGTATGTCTTGCTGCGTTATTTCCTCTACTATATAAAGTATCCCAGGTCCGAAGACAAACATTACACAACCGAAACCATGATTGGCGAAGATGATTTACACATTGCAATTTGGACTTCTTCCCACAGCAACGACGAACATATCGTCAACATTCATCAAATATAGTAAACCATATTTTCTTTCATCCATCAGAAGTTCTGTGGTTTAGTTCTTGTGCCACTGGAGACGCTTCTTTACATAGTTGGAGTATCCGAGATCATCTAGAGACTTCCTTACTCTGTGTGGAATATTTTGTCCTTTCTACCTTGGTCGGTGTGACTTTTTGCCCCTAAACAAAAGAGTCCTGGTTCTGTAACACTCCTAGGATTAATTTCTGCACCATAACCAGCTCTGCTTATGCCTAAGTCTTTGAAAGTGGCTTTTGTGTTCCTCAAAGCCAAAGTTTGAGTTTTTAAATGCTTATTGGAGGACAGCTCGCGGTTTCGCCCACTCCTTCCAACCCTGTTTTGATGATTTGTTTGTTTCTCTCCCACCGCAACACAGATTCTTCGTATATATTTTTACATACAATAAGAGCTCTACAAGAAAGAATAATTTTTGTTTATATCTTCCTTCCCCGAAAAGACAATTCACAACTTCAATTTTACGCGGGAAAAGTCTCTCTGGACTTTCACATTATGACAAAATTACAGAACTTCACAGAAAAATACAAATATACAAACAAACACGTTAAAATCACTTTAAACTAATCATCTGCAACTGTGTAGCATTATATATACCGTATCCTTATACATCTGTAAAGAACAGCGAGTTACACTGCTAACTTGTTAATGCAAAAAGCATAATAGCTATATGATAACTCAAGCATGCTCTGCAGACTGCCCCTCCAGTGCTGCCATCTACGGTTCAAGAGTGATACAAGTACTCTAGTTGCAATGCACACAAGTGCAGGGTAAAATATTAGTACTTTGACCGTAATATTAGCTGCTATAGACCTTCATAACTGGATACGAAAGAGAAGATTTGAATTTTTGTGGTGATTCTAATAATTCGAACACATATGTATTACTTCTTCTCCTTTTCTTTAGCTCTATACCACTGTAGTGTTTCTGTTAGTGCTCCCCCTACTGTCTTCCTTTTCCAGTTTTATTGCGCGTTACCGTTTATTTTCCTTTCGGTAGATCATGCCATACTGAAAGAACGGCGGCAGACAATCATTATTATTTACCAATGTATGCTAATTCTTCCTTTATAAAATAATCGTGGTCATAAGTAATCAATATTTAAGCTCGTTGTATAAACACTTAATTTTAGGTCTGCTTAAACGGAACTTAGGTTTCACCATACCGATCTCACGTAAATCCCAATCACACGTATTAGTGTACCGTGCATTTTTAGTCAGGGATCCTATTTCACGCAAGTGACATTTATCTTTGTATTTTATTAGTTATCCCGTAACATCAGGGGGAATCTAGAAGCGAAAGTGTTACTCTCCTTCCATCATGTTTTCAGAACAGTATTGACCAAACAGCTTATCTAGGTTCAGGTAGATAGATTCTGAAAACACAATTTACAATTTTTGATAAATTAAAATATATATTATTAAAACTCATTTAGATGATTTGAATACATACAAGACTCAATAATAAATAACAATTAAATTTGAAGAAAATTTGAATAAAATTAAAAAAAAAAAAACATCTTTAAAGGAGGAAAATCTCATCTAACGCCTTCCCAGGAGGCAACGTACCGAGAATAGATGATACATTCCCTGGCTGAACTGCGATACTGAGGCGCTGGATTAGGAAGGTGGTCGCGCGAGCATCACCTGAAACGATCTGTATTCGCCGACCAACTTCTTTAGTAAAATTAAGGCCTGCCGTGCCCCAAGTACCACTTGATTCAATTGCGATCGGAACAAAAATATACTGTGCAAGTAGATTAGAGTATTTTCGATTTTTATCGGCCTCTCTACGAGTAGCAGCACCACCCGCTTTCAAAGAAGAATGAGTTACATTTGAAACGGCGAAAGTATCAGCGCAGGTAAAATCCCATAATAGAGGTCTTCCTCTTTTCCATGGAACTAGTGTCATTCCATCAGGTCTCTTACCGTCGGAGCGGCTACAGCCAGATGGTTCTTGTACCGATGGTACATTAGCAGAAACTAGAGCTCTGAGGATAACGACATCATTGACACTAGAATGATGCATGTGTCTACCAGCACTCCTGACACAGGAAAGACCGTGAAGGCCCTGTTGATCCACGAATGCTCCACAGGCAGGACAGCGATGAGGTAAACAGACGTCTGCTCCACAGGCAGGACAGCGATGAGGTACACAGACGTCTGCTCCTAAACGTAAGGCAACAGCAATACGGAAGCTTTCATTCGAAAGATGTAGGCCAAGAGGAGGAGAAGGCAAAGCGTGGAGCCAAGCACCGGACTCAGGTGAATACGCTGCTAGTAGCCTGGCTTGATCTTCAAGACAAGTAGCGGATTATAGTAACTGCGATTGTGTACGTTTGATGATAGGATCGTCCCAAGAAGACTGAGAGCTATTGACATCCAAAAGAGGAGAATTTAAACCACTTAACGTAGACCATTTTGCTGAACAATCTTGAATAGAGGCGTCCGGGTCGAGGCAAAGGCCCAGTGGAAGGATAGACTCAACGAGACGACGAGAGCCATGGAAAGACGCTAAAAAGGACGGAATCGCCAAATCCATGGCCCGACGAATGCCAAGGCCACCTGACCGAACAGGCAGAGTAGCCTGTAACCAAGCCTTGCCACTCAAAGAACAATTAAGGATTGATTCGAGGCCTGCCTGTAAAACACAATCTTAACTCTGTAACAAGGACTCTTCCCGCCAAGAAGGAGAACAACGTAAAAAGTACATTAATCGGGGGATAGAAAAGGAAGCATGAAGTAGATAGAATGCTGAATGTGCTGAAATCAAAGATAAGCGGGAAAATAAAAAATCAAGCTTAGAAATCTTCTCAATCAGTAGACTGCGTAGAGCCTCGGTAGAGATGGCGGAACCAAGTAGATATGCTGAAGAAGTCATAAATAGTATTCCAGGAGCCACGTCCATAAATCTTGAATAAAGAGCATCGTCCTGGTCTTGCTGAACATTTAGGAAACTAACTTCGCACTTTGAAAAATTCAGATGTAAGCCAATTTCTGAAGATGCATTCCGAATGTTAAGTAAGGTAGAAAGAACTAGGTCTGGATCGTCCGCGATAGTGCCATCATCTAAATACCATAAGTTCAATTCGGTTGTTATAGAATTGACAATAGATTGTAGTGTAATTGCAAAAAGAGCAGGACCGAGGGGATCACCCTGTTGGACTCCACGTTGAGATAAAATGATGTCATCACCCAGAAAGAGATCACTAGGTTGAGAATAACACTGAAGAACATAATGATAAATCAACGGGAAATCTTTTTGAATCACCTTTAACATGGCATCGCGATTTAATTCGTTGAAGGCATTGCGAAAATCAAGCTTTACGACGGCTTTTGGACGAAGATGATGAGATGAAAAGTAAATACGAGCGGCATGTACAGCAGCCTCGGCACCGTAAGGAACACATACTCCTAATTGGTGAGGGAATAGAAAAGTATTAACGGAATCACTAATTCGAAAACATATAATTTTTGCTGTCAGATGACGCCACACATTACCGATCGCAATGGGATGAATTCCTCCACACTTCTTTCTTAAGGCGATCAAGGTGGCGCCAAAGAAAATTGGACGAACATTCATATGTACTTCTCCAGAAGAGAAAACAGAAATAAAATCACATAAAGAAGTAATGAGTTGATCTTTTAAGCCAACATCATTACACATCAAAAGATCTTTAAGAATCGAAGGACGAAGACCATCCAGTAGAAAACTTTAAATCGTTGTTGACTTCAATAAGCAATGCACGACCACAGTGAAATTGCTGAAAGTATGTATGCTTTTGAAATTGTTTATTAAAATTCATAATTACATAAAGTCATGAAATACTCACAACGGCCACAAAATTTCACACAAATAGAATTTCAAATAAAATTTATATGAAAATACTTGCATTGATTTTCTATTAGTATTCAAGAGTATTAAGAATTTTATTATCTCCACAGACTTGATATTAATCATGGTGAAGTTTTTGAGAATTGGATCGATTTATTACTCTAAAATCTGTAGTATGAAAAATCAAGGGGGAAGGATTTAAAGCAAAACATTGACTTGGTGTATTACGAGGTTAGCAGAAAATTAGAGCTTCCTTTCTTAATATCATTATGATACCATCGAAATATACATATATGTTGTTAGTGTTTACTTTCATAGAATACTGAGTTGTAAATATTAGGCTATTTGCTGGTCGGATCTCCGCTTGAAAATAGGCCATTACCACCACTATAGTATTCAGCTTTATCATCATTCGCCTTAGAACCCTCTTGAATGCCATTCGATTAAGTGAGTGTACATAACAATGCTATTTTGCAGAAGTGACTCGCTTCCAAACGACTTATGTCACTCGAAACACTAGTTAGTTGGCCACTCAATTAGCCCCCAGTTAAGAGGCCAGTTACAGTATTGCTTGTCCGCAATGGTTATGCTTACTAATTGCTAACTCGACCGTATTCCGAAATACAAATCGGAGTGCAACAGTCCGTATACATGTTGGCCTCAGTAACACAGTGGGCAAGCGCGACCCTGGGAGACAAAGTGAAGTGAGAGGATTGCAAGGACAAGAGACCGCGCTTTCTAAGTTCCGTTCCTCACAAGGAGAAACGGCCGCCCAGAGAGGTTATTCCTCTATGTGTAGGCGAAGGTATATGAGCTACCTGTTCCGGTCCTTCGAAGAGAAACGGTCGCCCACGGCCCAAAGGTTGTGAACAGGAGACGGTGAGCTACTGGTTCCGGTCCCCCGAAGAGAAACGGTCACCCACGGCCCACAGGTTGTGAAGGATGTAGGAATGCAGTAGATTCCGCACCTCGAAGTGAGAGACGGTCGTCCACAGTTGACTTCTAGAAAGGAAGGTGAAAAAGAAAATATTGCCCACACTAGGACGTATTGAACACTTCAAGTTCCACTCCTAGCTAAAGAAGGGTCGCTTGAGGAATCCCACGAAGCTGAAGAGAAATTATCCAACGAAAGATCACGTGGTTCTATACTTGTAAACTTTAATCCAAGTAAAACATACCACCACTCCATAAAATCGTTCTAACGACATGATACAATCTCGTTCGGGTTATAGTGAAGCGTACATTGAATTTGATACGACAAATTGTGCACCGACACACAAATACCATATCAAGGCAAGGAGTTAATCGTAGTCTCGTTTGTGGCAGGTACTTGTTATTGTTAAGTATGAAAAGATACTCATAAAATTCGAAATCTATTTTAAAACAATTATTATTGCATTTACCTGAATACAAGGAGTAACTAAAGTAAACTTTACATAGAAGGCATATTAATGCAACTAATTTCGCAAGCACGTGCTGCTTCTCGTTAACGCGCACAACTCGTTTTCCTACACATTTTCCATTTTGACTTACCACTAAGATATCAACATCGAAATAATATTCACTATGTTTATGCACAGAATCCGTTAATTTAGAATTGAAAATAAATACTCGGAAATATGTTACGGATCTGGTCCACAAGGAACAATATAACCAACCACTTCATAAATACATTTGACCAAATGGAGCATACTACAAAATGTTCCGAAGTAATCGCACTATGGATAATATGAACAATTTACATTACAGCCTTACTCGCTGCAGCTTAATTTACCCAGATTAGAATCCAAACTTATGTATTGACTATTACTCAGCCTTTATCCATAGTTCAGTTACTTGAAGACATGAAAAAAAAAAAGAGACAAAAAATTTACTCCTTTTAGTATCCCTACCTGAACAAATCTAACGCATCGAAACGAGAAACTCAACAACCAAAAAAACTCCGCTAGATGGCAGCGCCATCCACACAACTCGCGAGAGTGTGCTCGCTAACGAAAAGACAGCCAACACGTATTACGTCACACTCAAGCAACTGAACAGTTTATGCATGAGCATTAATTAAGGCATGAATGCTCGCTCGCTATACATACAGAATATAAATAATACAAAATATATCAACATTATTGCATATAAATAAACTAATCAAAAGAAAATATTTCTTATGTTGTCACAAATTATAATGATTACTGATTTACACAATCAAACAACTACAAAAAGAAACATTAGTGAATATCATGATAATTGCAATACAATTCTTGTTATATTGTCAGTTAAATGACATCAGAAGTTCTTTTAAAATATATCTAAAAAATACCAAAACAAATTACTGAAAGTTGCTGACTGGAGTGCCATCTCTTATGCTAACTATTAGATACAATCTATACATAGCACATTAAAGCTTTATGAACAGACTGCTGTTCAGAACTGTTACAGGCGGATTACAGGAGTTCTACTCTATTTAGAAATTTGATGATATTGAAACATTGTGATGTGTAAGGTTGAATCAATGGAAAATATAGTGACATCTATCTTGCGCACTTGCAATTAATATCTCGGCCGCCGCCTATTCCCAAGTAAGTATAATTTATATGCATATAAACAATATACACTTTCCATACGAATATTATTCTGATTGCATCTGAGCAACACTTTCTTCTTCGGATATGTCAGACGATCGCATTACGAATATCACACTAAAAGAGGAAAGCGCAGCAACAATGCGTGCGATTAAAATTTGAAGTTTCATGCTTTTACCAAAGTAAGGAGCAACATCTTTTTTTGTACTCTGCGTAAGAATTTTATACCGGCTACTTTGTTGCAACAATTTCTTGTTCGAATGTCTCATAAATGTACCCACGAGGTACAATATACTAAAAGAAAGTGTTACAACGATGCGGTCGGTACAAAATTTGTATCCAAAATACAAAAAATTTGCTCATGCACAAACACAAAAGTTCAGGTTTTAATAACAGCGCATTGTTGAAACTCTATTGTCTTTTAGTGTAATATACGTCCTAGGATCACCTACAGTACATTCGAAGAAAGTATTATTCGAAATCGATTAGTGTAGAGTTTGCATGGAAAGTTAGCAAATTGTTACATTTCATATTTTAAAAAAGCATAAAATCGAACAATAATACTTTTAGAAACTACAGAGCTTTGGCTACATTCTGACATATCAGAAAATTTAGTAGTTACTTTACTTCAAACATGTTGTGATATTAGATTCAAGATATACATTAAAATCCCTCAATCGGGATCCAAATAACCGCAACACCAACGGGACTATTGAACTCCTTCCCACCAAATTATCAAACCGTGAAAGTTAACTCCCCAAATTTATGCTGTTAGAAATATTTGCGTCTGGATATTCTTAACGTGCACGAATAAAAAGTCTATCAGGCTTTTCCAATACATCCACATATCTTACTGAGAAAGATCGATTAGTGTCGGTACGCTGACGGTTTCGCTCGTGAGCTGATAGTAGAGATGGCCCGTTCAGTTCATTTTAGAATTTCAATTAAATTTTAAGGCCTTTAGGCAACTTTGTCTCAGGTCAGATGGATGATGATAGGTTGATTGGTGCATGAAGAAAGAGGGAGGAAAGGGAAAACCTCGAGAAAACTCAGGCACACGGAGTTTGTCTACCACAAAACCTACATGGCACTACCACGGTTTGAACCGACGACCTCACACGCCAGAGGTGAGCGCTCTAACCATTGAGTCACCGTGGTCCCAGTTCGTTTTAGAGATTACAGTTCGCTGAAAAGACCGACCAGTCCAAACGATCTAGTTTGTTTATTTCATCTAGTTCACAAGCGGGTTGAACCCCTACAGCCTTAATTACCTATAAAATCTCGTATCTAGAATCAGACTGGTCCCATTGTTCTCACTTAGAGGAATTCTGTTTTACCCAGATAGTAGAGTAGTTCTCGGTAAATTTGCTTTACACTCGAAATTGTTTGGGTATATAAATGTGTAATAGCAACTTAGATTAAAAAAAAAAATCCTTTACAGCGTAGCTAACAAAAAGGACCATATAATATCGTTCAGTCCGTCTGTGTTAAAAAAAAAAACTCATGAAGCACAAGGTGTAGTAGGTGTGGGTTGAAGTGTCGTTGGGAAGATCTTGACTACAGTAGCTCAGAGCCGCCAAAAACTGTCTTAATGGGTACAATGGGTCAGTGTTGCCAAACTGTCTTTTAAAAATTTTCTTACCTGTGATGTCTAGCTAATTCTCTCAAATATTAAACACAAATTAATAAGTAAAATCATGATATATTTCGCGAGTCTGTGCGTTTGCACTGTCAAACCACGGGAAAATGGAAAGGATAACTGGAAGGTAATGTTGTGAGTAAGCTTGAGAATGCTGAACTGGACGTTAAAAGTGCCAACAAGAGTATAAGAACAATGTTGCCAGACCGTGACGTCACTTCCGTGCTCGCATTTGTATGAAGGTGGAAAAAAATATTTTTTAAATTCAATTTTTAAAATTGCTTCCATTCCAAAGCTCCAGCTCTAAAATTTGCATAAAACATTATTCGACACAATAGAAAAATAATGTTGGTGTTACCGTCCCCAAATACCCCAGTTTTCAGTGTTGGCAACCTATTATATAAAAATGAATGTTTGTGTGTGGGATGCTACCAAGGGACCTTCGGAGCCTTCGCAATTGTTAGTAGTAGTGCCGAGTAGTTGCGGTAACAGTGCGATGATACAATATTCCGTTCATCATGGTTTTCGTATCATCTTCACTTCTGTTATTTTACTTCGAAAACGCAGTGAATGGTAAATATACATAAGTGTTTTGTACCATTCATCAGTTTTGTTCGTGTCCATATTCAGGACATGTTATAATAATTGGTTGCACTTTAGTTAATAACGTATTAGTTTCACTGTTGTCCAGTTGGTAAGACCTCGGAATTCAGATAGGAGATATCACGAGAAATCCCCCTTCCAAGACAGAAAAAAATTGTCTTCTATAACAACACCTCAGTTGATGCACCATTCTCAATTAATTACCAAAAAATCATTACCAGGATTTGTGCAAGCATAGTAAACGGTATATTTTGGAAGGCTGTCGCCTCCTACACGGCAAGTTTCTTGCACATCTTTAGTGGTAATTAGAAACTTGACTCCAAATCTAAGTAAACTTCAGCATTTTCCGTGACAATTTAGATGCATACTCTTTCATTTGCTGGTTGTTTTTTCTTTCTGAATATACCTTGCCCACTACTATTCCTTTTCTCTAATAAGTTTGATGTATGTTGTTTCGTTAAGCATTTCTTAAATTTTCTTTACGTTTATTATATTAGAAAAGTGTGAAAATGTACATACATGTGCGTACATGTGTTTATTACCTTTACAAGATTAGCAGGAACATAGCCATAATCCTCATAGTCGAAACTGGCATAACCAGAAGACAGGGATTTCAACTGATCATGGAAGTCTACGATAATCTCACAAAGAGGTAACAGGAACTGAAGCATTACTCTTGTGTTGTCGATGTTTGTTGAACTTCTCTGGACTCCTCGTCGTTCCAAACACAACGAAACGATAGGGCCAATATATGTATCTGTTAAAGAGAAAAACTTAAAAATAAGGAATTACCAAAATTCTAACCGCAGAAATATACTAAGCAGCTTAACACCATACTATATGGTATAAAATATAATCATGTTTTTGTTGAACTGAATTTATGTCCTTTCGGGGTCTCTGGTTCAGGCTTCATGTTTTTATTGATTACATACTTGAATGTTCTTGGAATCAATTCACTGTACGTAAATTCTGCTACTAATCTAAAAAAAAAAAATCTCCCTTGAAGTTGAGTGACACCTTCTTACGTTATCGTTTACAGTTTGGCGTACAGATTTGTGACAAAACATAAGAAAAGCATGTAAGTAAATAATGTAAATGTATTTAGAGTGCGGAAACTCTGGAAACGCCCTGGTAAGTCGAAAACGGGTGAAAAGAGTGAGACTAAATGTTAGATACCAATAATGTGGGTGGGCCTCTACTTGACGGGAGGGATGGTCACCACGGAGGCCATCTAGGAAGCCGCCATATTGGATTTAGGTAGAGAATTTTAAATAGGAAGGGGGTCACATGAGATACTGTTTTGGGCTAGCTCGTCCACAGAAATTCAAATTAGAAGTCATTTTTCACATACGTTTATTTGTTTAAGAGATAGAACCCCTGAATGTTGGAATTTGGCGGAAGATAATTGTCGTTCTAGGTGAATCAGCATGACGCTAACCCTCATAAACGGATCGAGATTGTGCTGATGAGTGGCGGTCGCAGTATCAATGTGATTGCAGTTGAGTTTAACGCGCGCCACCCGGAGAAAGAAGACATATCACACAGAATCATATTCAAGATATTGAAGAAATTGGAGGACACGAGATCCGTGCGCGACAGGGAACGGAGTGGACAACCAAGTACCGCAAGCACGAGAACACGGCAACAAAAAATATGGAAGCCATTGTGATTAGCCTAAAACGCAGTACTACACGATTACAGACGATGTGAGCTGTTAGTCAGTATTACGGGTGCTGCATGTAAACAAGTGGCATCGGAATAAGCTGCTAATATAACAACATCTAAGTAAGGATGACCCAGATAGGCGGTTACAGTTTGCAAAAATGGCTCTGGAGCGGTACAATGCGGATCCAATGTTTCTTTTGTGTTTGTTATTTAGCACTGAGACCCTATGTCCACGGTGACGTCAATATACATAACAATCGTTATTGGTCTGATGATAACCATCGTGAATAGATGACAGTAAAGCACACAGCGGAAGCAAGGTCATGGTGTCGTGTGGGATATGGGGCACACGAATTGTGGGGTCAGTATTCATCCATGGTAACTTGACTGGTGAACGACACCTGAACATCCTTCACGAGAATGTGATCCCATTACTGCTGAATCCTGAAGACGATTTTCCTGCGTTTTCCCAGCAAGATGGCACTCCCCGCACTACGCTGCAGAGGTGCGAAAGTAGTTGAACCTCCAATTTCCAGAATGCTGGATCGTTTGACGAGGACCCATGAAATGGCCACCCTCACGCGCGCCTCCTGAGACCATTTGAAAGACGTGGTATATCGTGAAAAAATCAACGACCTACGTCATCTCCAACAACGGATCCAGAATGCCATAGACACCACTTTGAGCGATACTGTAGGACGCCAAATCCTAAATTTCCGGGTCTTTATCTCGTAAAGACCTAAACAAATAAACGTAGGTGAAAACTGACTTCACAACTGAATTTTTGGGAACAAGTTAGCGTAAATGGTATGCCACATGATCCCTTCCCATTTAAAATCGACCTAAATCCACGATGGCGGGTTTCAAACTGGCCGCCATAATACTCATCAAGCATAACCCCACCCACATTACTGATATCCAACATTTGGTCTGACTCAATATTTTTGAAAGCTGGGTCTCTCCAAACTTTTAGCCCACCCTGTATTTCCACTGCAATGCAAAAGAAATTAGATAAAATATACATAGTAGGTCTCCATGACAAGTGTACTTTACTTAGAGTGGATTGCACCAATCTACGTCATGAATCATTAAGTAATTTTAAGAGCTTTGAAATACATTAAATTCGTTAACTAACGATTCGCTAAATTCTTAACGAAGATTGGTAAACCTACCTTAGACTATCAGACCTCATTACGAGTAAATATCAGTTGGAACTTCACATTCCATTAAAGCTATTCGCTGTAAGACACATCCACTTCTGTGTAAAAGAAACTAAAAAAAAAAAGTTTTTTCTCACCATGTCTTTGATTACAGGTTTTACCATCAGACGAAATTCAGTGGATTAAATTAAATACAGATCAGAATGTACATAACCATGTGTCGAAAACAGAGTGATCCTTTTAAAAAAGCAACTGCATGGTTTACTGAACTCGCAATCTGATCGCCACAGTAACAAATATCCGCCGTTGGATCAAGTTCATCCTGGGCAAGATTAAGCTAGTTATCATCATGAACACCTAACTCTCAAAGCACTTTTCGCATATTGTCTTCCCAACAACGTCTCGGTCTTCCCAATGACCTCCTTTTCTCCGGCTTCCAAACAACGTAGAAATATAATCTTAGTTTTTCCTCATCCAAGCTACATGACCTGCCCATCTTAGCCGTCATGACTTCATTATTCTTACATCAGATGAATCGTACAGTATATGGAATTCTTCATTATGCAATATCTTCCATTTCCATAGTTCCGTTTCATCTCTTATATCTTTATCTTTCTCAACATATTTTCACACTCGCAATATATGTTTACCTGCCACGGCTGTACTCGAACTTTCGCAACCATAAAGTAGGACTGGCATCCCTTTGTGCAAGGAATGGCCGGGTTAGCGAGAGCCTAGTGTATTTTCAATTTCAGTTTTCTTGATATTAATTGCGAGGTTAGGAGCTTTTGGACCCAAAAGAAAATGCACTGCAAGAATACTAAGCAACTTCCTGGCCTCAGGGTGAAACGTGGTCACGGGTTCCATTCCCGCCGTGGTCCACTGAACGTATCCTTATAAACTAACCAGCTTGTTTAGAACGTTAATAACTATTCACTTACTCACTAAGCGACTTCCCTATACTAAGCAACTTTTTCCATGACCTCGGTTTTGCTTGTTACAGATGGTCCCAACTACAGTATGCGGCAAAACAAACAGTACTGAAATGACAACCATGCTACGAAATCAAAATAGGTCAAAGAACACACGAAGTGATTACAGCAACACATAACACACATCTAAGTGCATCAGCGTAGTAACTGTTCAAAATGACCAAATCCTCACGTCTCAGGCAGTGTTCATAATGATTATGCAATTTTTTTAACATGTTGATGAACACAGATTGCTGCTACCATACGAAAATTGTCTGTATCTTCTCCCGTAATTCGGGAACACTTCTAGGTGGGTCATCCGACCAGGAAACTGATTCTTTCAGCATCGAGGGCCGTAAGATCGGGAAGAGGAACGTACGAGAATGCCGTTCCACGCGAAATTAAGCGATCTCTAAAGTGTCTTCGAACGCCTGGTAGTCCTCTTCCATTTCACAACACTGATGCCGTACGACGGAACTTCTCGACGACAGCTAACATGGTTGTATTACTCGGTGTGGCCTTGTTAAATCGCTCCTAGTACTGTTCTTTAACGTGCCTCAAGATCGACCCATTCTGACACCGCACTCCGTATGACCGGAAATAGTGTTCCACGATAAACACTTTCTTCTCTCTTGTAAGGACTAAATCGCCATGCCAAATGCACTCTGCACAACCAAAGATCACAGAAAACGTCACAAGCTGTTTTCACAACGCGCATGTGCGTCAGATATGCGCACACTTCGGTACTATTTGTTTTAGCGCATACTGTATTTAAACTTGTTTATTTTCTCTATGATTATTGTTATATTTCTGTTTTCTTCTTACTCTGCGTTTCGGTTCGTTATAATATACTTTGTTTTCACTTTCATGTTAGGTCTATCTCCTCGCAAGCTTTAGTGGTGCAAGTGCAACAGTGTTACTATGTTATATATCATTATAGTAAAATCGGTAGAGATTTTTAACACTTGACTTATGCATGGAAAGAGAAACTCAAAAAGTAGTTTTTTCTTGTACCTTTCATTACAGGTTTTCGCCTATGACTGTCAGAGAAAACATCGATAGCGGTCTAACTGAACGATGTATAACATTTTTTACTTGGTGTTATATTAAGGGCTTCGTATTCACAGATATTACTACACAATATGCTTGAGATGAGAAGGAGAATCAGTAATGCTATCTCAAAATTTGCTTATTATACGCTGCAGTGATCGAAGACTGAAGTAGATTATTTGAAGTTTTCATCTCACACACAACATCCACAGAGACACTTAAAGGAAAAGATAAACCTTTTTAAATTTACTTTCTTTTCATGTAGATGTAACACCTTAAAATATATTATGCCATTCAAATTAATGAACTATTTTAATTGACCAGAGAATTATAAATAACCCTGTTCTTTACCGCTATTCATGACAAAAAAATATTAGAATTATTACACTAACTTCAATGGAATAATGTAAGACGAACATAAAAGAAAATACTCTCACTGTATTCTAAAAGTAAAATCGAAACAACGCGAAGAATTATTTTTATCATAAATAAAAACAAACACTTTCTGAGATGCAAGTTTAAATAATAATAATAAAAAAAAATCCCAATTGAAAATACTAATACCAATTAATTATCTCATGTTAATGAGTAGTAGGTACACAACAACTGTGCGTTCTTGATTAAATAATTCTTCTATTTCATAACCACCCTGGAATTGTTTTCAATTTTTTTTTAAAATCTTCTAGGTGAAATATTAAATGCCTATCTCACTGTAATAAGGTTCGCATAGCTGAAGTTATTGGCTACTCACACGATCACTCGACTTTTTACAATTATATTTTCATAAAGTCTTGATAATTAGTCTATTAAAGATAAATTAAGTAGATAAGGATTATAATAAACAATCTAGAATAATGTTTAAATATATGAGCCTTCTCTTTTATAAAATCATGGTCCTGTGAAAAATATAACACGTTCCCAAATACTAATTAATTTGTACGTACATATCTAGAACACAGCGCTAAATACAAATACACTCGTAGGTGACAAATATAAATGAGAATAGAGGGCATCTGAAATAGGAAGATAAATAATAAAATTACATACTGATATAAAAAAGCTAAAACTAGAATCCTTTGAACGTTCTTAAATAAACAGAATACTACTAAATATGAACAGTTTTCTAGAATACCTGGTGTAATTATCGTTCCTAGAACAACTGGTTCAAAAAATTCCGAAACAATAGTATGATCGGGAAAGTGAGCAGGATTTGAGATCAATATTTCTTCACTTCCAAACTTTTTAATATTCTTTGCTCCTGTTATACAAGCTGAAATATATAAGGAAAGAATACTTTAGATTATATTCACAAATGAAGCTGATTTACACAATCAAAACAATATACTAATTTCGTTATTATCTTACCTCGTAAAGTTAATTATTAATTCCAAGATTTGTCCAAAGAAGGTCGCATATGCAAAGATATCTTGAGATGTTTACTACTAAACTTTTCTAGCAATTATGAAACATAATTTTACAGAAGTGATTAAAACGAACATAAGTCAAATAAAACTGTCAAATCGTACTTCGCAGTATGAGCGGACTTCAAATGTTAGATTTGTCCTTACATTTTCCAACACAAATCCACCAGTTATAAATCGAAGAAAGAGGTTTCGTTACACGTCTCGGTTACTGAATACCAAATGCCGGCACGGTTCAATCATTTTGGTTTCTATCAAAGCAATAGGGAATGCATATATTATAACCGTATTTTATTTTTATTTTCAGTTTACCAGTACTTCATAAAATTGAACTTCCTGAATTACTTGTGTGTAACGAATTCCCGTATATTTCAACTTTTGACTGAGCATTCAAAAAATTAAATGGAAGAGGCTATATATGAGTAAATATTATACGACCGCGCCGCTGGTCTAGGGGTTACCATCGCTGACTGCCGATCGTAGGAACCCGGGTTCGATTCCCAGATCTGCCAAGGAAATTTTTCCAAGGCTTCAGAGTCTGAAACGGTGCCCACCCAGCATCGTGATGCAATTGGGAAGCTGCTGTGAATAAAAGACAGTGGCGATCACGTCTTTGGCTCTCCTCTCCCAACACGTCTGGTTATTGTGGGAGGAGTAGACCAACTCCTCTCTCTGGGAGAGGCCTCATCCAGTAATGAACTGAATATGACTATGAATTATTACTATACGTTTATAATACTAAAACAGTATGCACAACTTACCTTTATAAGTAACACTAGGACATGTCACTACAACTTCAGCACCGTATTCCTGTTCTAAACGTTGACTAAATACTTCTAAGTGAAGCAGGCCTAGGAAACCTAATCGCCAACCTTGTCCTAACGCTGGACTGAAAAAAAAATACTATCACAATCAAGAAAGATATAAACTTAACGTTTATTGTCAATGCTTGTGTTTATCAGCATATATACTTATTTTAACTTTACCTATTGTCTTGTTAATACTCCACTTCCCTTGTCTGTAGATACTTTTCTTTGATTTCTTTTCCTCGGCGGCAACAGACAAATTAGTTATATAAATAAATGCAAATGTTATTTTACAATGTGTTCTTTGATATATTCTACACTGCCTTGTATTTCTTTTTAACAATCAGAATGTTACTTTATGAATTTTTAATGGTTAAAACTGGCTTTTCTAGAAATCAGAAATAGGTTAAATAAGACAGAAAGTTCTGTTTCATTTCAATCAGGTTTTCGATTCCTAATTCAAGCTTTTATTTTTAACAGTTGAATAACAATGAATTTTAGCAATATCCAATAAAAACCAAAACTCAAGAAAAAAAAGCTACTAGCGTTTGAAAAAGAAACGAATTTAAATGTTTGTATCTAGTTCGTGTTCAATGTCTCTTCGGCAGTAAGCACGAAGCAGAACGCTGAACGGAGATTCACACTATTTCTCTCAGATAATATCTACACACAACAGTGCATTGAGAGAAACACACGATATTCAAGAATTAAATAAAGTGTAAGTGGCTGTAGTCAGTGGTTCTCAACGTTTTTCACTCGGGTTCATCATATGACTTGACACGAACGGCTAGTGACTCGGTCTTGCGCGCGCGTAGATTGCCTTGTTCTTTTTCTTTTTTTTTTTTAATAAACAAATATTGAATGAAATTATTTGAATTACTTTTGCCAGCAAAATCAGTCTCAAAAGTTCTGTGGCACACTTAACAATTCACATCGTTCCAACAGGTGTGCCGCGGCCCACCAGGTTGAGAACACTGCTGTAGATGAATGGGTAATCTTTCTACAAGGTCAAATCTTCTTTCACACAATGTTAATACAGCAATCTCTTGTAATTTGCTGTAAGATAACGTCTGTAATATATGTATAGCATTAAAAGAACGTGTTCCCTTCTTTTACGGACTTCTATTACCATATGCTAGATCCACGTTTAAAGAGAAAATTTCTTGTTCTTGAGACCGTAACTAAATAAAGTATAAACACAACTTTATTATATTATATAGTCTCCTTCGTTTCTGACAAAAATGTCGATAACTAGTGAAACTGGGTAATTCTGGTAATATAGACGTTACAGGTAATTACGCATTTACAGCAGAGCATTGTTAATGAAAGTTAATGAATAAGATACCTTGATTCTATGTTTAATGTCACACTGGAGTCATTCAGAACAAGTTTTTCAATGGCACTTCTTAAAGCTGGATGCTGCGATTGGTCCATGGGATATACTCCAGCAAACACCATAGGTCTTGCTGGTCGAAAGCCGGGAAATGGCTCCACATTTATCCCTTTGTGATGTAATGTATCACCAATATGAGCTTCAGCTGTGCTTCGCATGTTGCAGACTAGATATCCAACCTGACCCGCTTTCCTTAAGGAAAATAATAACGAGAAAACAATGTACTGATTAATAAGCAACATAAATAACATTACAATATATGTATATTATTTCTCTCGTATACTCTATTTTCTCATTAAAACTTTAGATTTAATCTTTTAAATTCATATTTCAAAACAAGAAATAGAACTATTATAATTGCTTCTAATGGCTCGGGACTTATACTATAGATTTTGGTTTATTGTTTTGAATCACCTATCCTACAACATATACATACCCTCAATTCTCCATTATTTATTAGTTAACGTTCAGTTTGGGCAGAAATAGATTTTATGCTGCATAACATGATAATTTCGACATGATACCTTCCATCAAATGTGAAAAATATTTTTACAAAACATTACCAAGAACGAGTAAGGTTTCAACATATATATATACACAAGTAATTCGGAGCCTACTTAAAACTGTCAATCCTGTCCTTAGGACGTAATCTTTAGTCGCTTAGGACATAACATGGGGTCTTCAATCATCAGTTTACCTTGCCCTGTGACCTTCGGATCACAGACCTGCCTCTGGGCAGAACACCCATCACCGTCATCTTTATCATTAATTAAGTAACACGACGGAATAAGTAATTTGAATTTGAATTTTGCCTTTTGGCATCTTTGGCTCACGCCGATGACAGAATAAGTAATCTCAAGTGAAATTAAAAGAATACACGTTCACGAACATAATGTTACGTTACTTTTGAATTTGGTTATTTATGGCTTTTAGGCATCTCAGGGCCGAGGTAGTGTGGGGGAGAGAATGTTAGAAGGTCGGGCAGATTCTAGTTAGTAGGTAGCATTCCGGCATTTGTCTGGTGTAACAGGAAACGCGAGTCACCGTGGCTCAGACGGTAGCGCGCCTGACTACGAATCTGAGGTGCACTCAGCCTCCTATCAAATTGAGTATCGGTTAGTCCTGGGCACCTTGGGAAGGTAAAGAAGGTCGAGCGTGGGACTGACCATCCCACCTCACTTAGTACCGTAGGTCAAGAAAATGGGGAGCGCTACCTCCACATCCCCCATGCGCCGTTCACGGCGCGTGCGTATCGCACAGGGGATAGCTTTAACAGGAAAAGCACTGGGAAAACCTCAGAATAGGCGAATGCTGGGATCGTTCCCAGGACCTTCTGATTGCTAACCCAACGCTCTACCAAATGAGTTACAGCCGCTCGGTAATGTTAAGTTAATTATATACATATTTGATGAAACAAAAGGAACGTAACAAAATGTAACTAAAAGTTGGCGAAAAATTTCATTTTAATGCATTAATTCATTTTAGAGAGTTATTGAAGGTGGAGACAGATTTCTAGTACACCCTCTTATTTATATTTTTCGCCATTTTGTAACTGTTTCTCTTTTTGTGCGATCTTGTAGTCCGATTTTGTTGAATTTTGGATATGATTATCAGTTTTCTTGTCGAGATGCTCAGTAATTTTAGACCTCCCCTTTTTTTTTTGTAAAAAACATTTTCCAGGTCCAACACTATTTTGCCAAAATTTCCTAACAATGCCAACAATGACTGAAGCTTCTAGTAGTAGTTGATACGTGACGATTAACTAACGTGGCATAGCAACTCGTGTTTCAATATTATTCAGTTATCATTAACTCATTACTTGATGTTCAATAATTTAAAGCGTAGTCAACAAAACAACCGTTACCCGAAATAAAAATGCCTCGTGACAGAATTGTTTCAATTTCGTAAACCAATTAAAAAGGTTTTTGCTCTTCATTCACAGTGATTTACAACCTAAAGTTTGCTTGAATTTATTACAGTAAGCGTTAAAAGGATGCTTACAATAAGTATGTTATGACGAGTGAAACAAAGAAACCTCCGAAAGTCGAGCAGTCGAACGAAGCCTTTATGGAACTCTATATTGATCTACCTTGTCAATAGTTTGGCCATAAATCACTAACAATTAAGGAGAATCATCCTTTCAATGAAGGACCGAAGACTTGCGGTTAAGTATTTACATAAGGAACTACAAGAATGGTTCGCGTATACATGGTATGAAGATAGCACGACGGCACGCTGGCATACGGAAGAAATGAGTATGTTAGCTTCTACTACGCCGCCTAACATCACACTATGGCCAAGAACACTAGAATAATAACAATGAAACGAATAACTGAATTTACAGTAGATGAAAACTGAACGGAATCCAAAGCGTTCGAAATTGAACTTCGAATGTGTCTGAGGCTTCCATTTGTACACAAAGAACAATAAAGTTATATTCCTTATAAGAATTATTTAATTTATTGTATCAATCTTGGCTAGATAGTTGATATGATGGTAGCGCTACAACTCCCAATACTTAAACATTATGGTTTCATTAACCTTCTTAAACAGGGTGCCCACTGAATTTACAGGAGCAAAATAAAACTTTACAGGACTTTCTGGACTTCAACAGACATGTATAATGCATATGCGCTTATATGTAAGGTATATGTATAAAGACCAAAAAGAAGTAAGAACTTATGCGGAACTTTGTGATGTTTTGGCAATGAACCATGTTGTAAGCACGCAAAGTTTGCAGGTATCCTTGAACTTATTATGTTATATGGGATAAAAAGCATGACCGGTAGGCACCTTGTTAGGGAATACATGGGAACTTAATTCCTACTTTAAATGATTGATAAAAGATATTTCTAGTAAAATCTTGAAAATATTCACTTCTAAAAGGAGAACGTTTCATGTGGGAAATAAAAACTTTGGATAATCTTTCTGAAGCCTACAAAATGCTTTTATAATGTCCAACACTTCTATAGACTTTGCCAAATGTATTATAACCTACACATAATATCCCTGAAAAATAGGGATCTATCCAAATTACACACACAAAAATAAATCAGGTATATTTGCATAATTTTAAGTAAACAATACATATTTTCATTGTATTTTTATTTATTTGGTAACATCACGAAAGCCCACAACATTAAAATCAAAACTAAACATTTTTTCTTATTTCTCTGCCGATGTAATTTCAAGTACTTATAGAAGTATTAAAAAAATAATCTTCAAATTCAGCTTACTAACAAAGTTGTTGCTGGTTCTTCATGAGGTCTTAGAAGTCCTAGTGCACGCACTTGGTAATTTTTCCCTGTGTGAGCAGACACCACTTCATCCCCTACTTTAACACTGCCGTCCTTTACGCAGACAAGAACCAAAGCTCCTCGATAACGATCATACCATGAATCAAATAAAAGAGCCCGGAAGGGAGCATCTCGACTACCAGACGGGCAAGGAATCCTTTCAATAATGGCATTTACAACTTCGGAAACCCCAGTTCCTAGTTTCGCTGAGATCTGCAGATACAAACAAGGAATAACTTTCACTAAAAGTATTACATTGTAGGACAAAAAATAGTTTCCAAAAATAATATAAATATAATGTATGGAGAATGGATACGCTAAAGAGGAATACACAGTATGTACAGGTACACTCAAATTCACAGAAAATGGCTGACGACAAATTTTGTTAAAAATTCCACACTGTGACAATATTAAACCAGCAATCTGTGCAGATTTTCTTGCTAACCACTGAGGGTATTTTATTCCCTTTGTACTAGGTTCACGCATTGATAACGCAAGCCCTTTATAACAAAACTCAGGAAGTACATTGCTTGCTTGCTCTGATTATACGAAAAAGCATTTTGCTTCATGAATTGTATTCACAAGATAGTTCCCATACCTAACTGTGATGCTGTTACTAATTATTAAAAGAATAGAGCTTCTCCGTTACCAACGATTGAGGCAAATGCCTACTTCACATTTGGTTCAAACGTTGATAACACCGTCTAGACTGCCCGTTCCGAACTTGGAGGACTATTCTTGCGATTTTTTTATTGACGCAAGAGCAAATACAAATTATGTTTTAAGACACGGTAAATTGGGTCATATTCAAGGGGTTTAATATACATATATTTATGATGAATCTATAGTCATTGAGAGAGCACAGACCCTCAACAATAATTGCGATTACCTGCTCTACCTTGTTTCAAATTTGCTAAGAGGACTACTTCAATTATTTGTGTGATTTTGAAAGAAAGTATAAGAAATGACATTTAAACTGTACAATCAAGTCATATATGCATATATTTATCATAATTTTTTGAGGGTATCGAGAAACCCTGTTGTAAAAGATTGGCGCCAACTGCTCCCTTGTCACTTTTAAAGAATAAATAAAATTTAAAGCAATAACTTTTTAACCAATTAAAACCACGTTATATCGATGTAGACAAACATGCTGCATATGATTCCACGATGATTGGAGAAGCAAGATTTCCGATCGCCAACGATTAGAACCATGTACTCTTTTATCTCCCCTGAGTTTAAAGAATGCATGGACTACTTGATTTTACTAATTTTCAAAGAACGAATCAAAACGAGACACATTAAAAATTTTACACATACATTTTTATTATGATTCTCTAATTAACCAGTGAAGGAGAACTCCGCTAACCAAAGATTACTTCAATAGCTCTCGTCTTTCACGATATGAATGAATTGTCATTAACGTCCTGAACAAGCTGATGACCTAGGAATGACACATACAGTTTTTGGTAACGCGGGTTCAAAGGCCACTCCATACAATGGACCCCAGCGGGAACTGAACCCGTGACCACGCGCATAAAAAGTAAGCTATCCTGAGGTCATCTTTCACGATATTAGCGAGATATGTGCGTTACTTATTCTTTCCGATTTTGAAAGAACGATTACAAATTTCATTTTGTAATGTTACTATAATTGTTGGGGAAGCGAC
Organism: Lepisma saccharinum; assembly: GCA_022664845.1. NCBI lineage: Eukaryota > Metazoa > Arthropoda > Insecta > Zygentoma > Lepismatidae > Lepisma > Lepisma saccharinum. Next base: position 28,187 of record JAGDQP010010704.1, read on the forward strand.
AATATCCCGCGCCAAGTATTGGACTTTATTTTGTATGGGCCAATTTAGCAATTTTTGACTTCGGTCCGTCAAGATTGGTTCTATACGCCTAGTTAAAATCCACAAATATCCATGATCCTGGCGGGATTCGAACTCGTGACCTTCCGAGTCGCTGGCCTAACGGCTTACACATTGCGGGCCAGCAATTGCTCAACTGCCCTCTTATTTCCCATAAGCTCAGAGAACTATGAGAATCGCTTAAATTTTCAGACTTTCAGAAAAATCGAATATAAATTTAATTTTAAACAATGTATCTCGTGCACACATAAAAGCTAATATACATAAATTTACGATGACTGGGTGAGTGAATATCCTCCTGTCAGATGATTGAGAAGGCAAGTGTCCCCTTGAGCCATCTATGTACAGCCGTCCTTGAAAAAAGCACTGTTAAGCATAAAACCAAACTCTTGGCAATTACGGTAATGACAGTCTTACTGATCTGGCAATTATGGTAATGACAATCTTAGTGACACTATCAGACACAAATATTTAGTACAACTCTTGAAAAATGAAACTCAAACTTTACATTTTTGGCCTATAAACTAGGGTGGGGCGAAAAAAGTCAAAGTTGTATAATAGTAAAAATAAGCTGAATTTAGTCCTACTGCGTAAGCTTGCAATTTTTTTTTTTTTTTTTTTCTGAACAATAAATTCTTCCGGTGCCACAGGAGCTTCGAAAATTTCATTCTAGGGAATTTTGTGTTATTGTTACGTGTATAAATTTGATAAATACGTGTGTGTTACTTTGTCAACGCGAAACTACGCTTTAGATTTACACTTAAAACTTGTAAGCCGATCAGGTAGCCATGTTGTCTAAGCCGTTAGGCCAGCGACTTAAAGGTCGCGGGTTTGAATTCCGCCTGAAGTATGGATGTTTGTGAATTTTAACTAGCTGTAGACAGGCCAAATCGTGATGGGCAGAAATCAAAAGTTACTAGACTGGCAAAATAGTTTTTTTTTCTTAATTGTAAACATTAACAATTAACTCTCCAACTGTCACTCGCTAAGAAATGGAAGTGAGGAAAACTCTGGAAAACCTAAGTCAGAATACAACTTTTTCACATCTACAACAGATTCTATATTAACCTTGACAAAATTTACGAAATATTAAAATGTATGCTTACCTTTAAAATATCCCTCACTTCCATGTCGAACAAGGTTTTTATTTGATCTGCAACTGCGTCAGGATTTGCACGTTTCAAATCAATTTTGTTCATAACAGGAATGATCACAAGATTGTTCGTAAAAGCCAAATAGAAATTGGCGACAGTTTGTGCTTGAACACCTTCATTGGCATCCACTAGAAGAATCACACCATCACAAGCAGCCAACGAACGAGCCACTTCATACGAAAAATCGACATGACCAGGAGTGTCGATTAAATTTAAAAGATACTTGTCATTACCCATTTCATGGATTAAAGACGCTGTCTGGGCTTTTACGGTGATACCTCTTTCACGTTCAACAGGAAGACGATCAAGAACTTGCTGTCCAGAATTTTTTGCGATAGCACCTATAGTTACAGGAAATGCTTGTTAGATTTGGAAGTGTATAAAAACATTTCGATTAGGGAAGATTAAAACATCCAATAATCTGAAAAGATAATTTTGACATCATAATACATAACATTCATATTTACAAATTACGTACTCCTGCATATCCTACTGGTTAAAACTCTGGCTTTCTGTGCAAGCAGTTCCGGGTTAGATCTCGCTGCTGACCCAGTATTGTGATGCTAATTGGAATTAAGTAGCGGACCCCAGTTTCCAGTTGGGGCTGCCAGTTAAGTGTCGATGGGAAGCAACTGCGCTTACCGTGTGACACCTTCTTTGAACAAAAGACATTTGGCAGGCGAAGACCATGTATGGTCTATCGAACCAAGAAGTTTGAATTTGAATTGTTATAGACGTGCAATCCTTTTACATTTTGCGTACTGGTAATGTACAGAAAAGTGGGGCCTAGCGAGGAATCAACCATCTAACTCCCAATTGCCGGTGGAATGAACTACTAATTAATCCACTAGACTCCAAGAAGTATATAATTTGTACAAGGAAGATGTCATTATCACCTTTATAAAAGTCAACCGCTCACGATGGCTAGGCTACGTTGTTAGAATGAGCGAAAGCAGTATAGCAAAGAAAATATTCCATGGAACTACTGAGGGTAGGAGCCATAGGGGACGACCAAGAAGCAGATGGTTTGAGGTGATTCCAAAAGACATAAAAGACAACGGTATTCAGAACTGGAGGCGAACTCTGGCGGAGCTGAAGGCTCGTGTAGGAGCCATAACGCCACGAAGAAGAAGAAGGTGCTCGTGTAGGAGCCATAACGCCACGAAGAAGAAGAAGGAGACTAGACCATTTCATATATTGCATATTATGTATATGGCTTCAGCTCAACCGATCTAACGATATTGGTACTTAATTATAGGAATTCCAGTTAATCTGAAAATTTTAGTCAGGAAATTCTTCTGCCAAATAGTGCAGTACGAAGTAAATATATAGTAATTTCTTTCACAAACATATCTTGTATGTGGATACAAAACAAAACAAAACAAAACAAAAACGTACAGAGATCTTACTAAGACATATGACTGACAACTTTACTAAGGAGGTAAAAAGGGCAGGGAAATTAAAAATTATGAAATAAATGTGTGAAAAAACTTCATGCCTTAATTTAAAATCCCAGCAGCAAAGAGAATTCTCACTCCAGATTACAGCACAAAATTATAAGCTTAAAGACCTCGAGGCAGCGAAGAGGTTAGAGCGCTTGCTTTCTGTGAGCGTGGTCACGGGTTCAAATCCCACCGGGGTTTATTGAACGCAGAGGTTCGGGGTATATTTTACCAAAAACTGTAGTCCCGTCCTTAGAAGCACCAGCTCATTTAGTACGTTAATAACAATTCACTTACAAGGTTAAATGTACGATGTGTTACTAGGGAACTGGTAGTCTTTTTGAAACGTGTTATAATGTTGGTGGATACGACCATTACACTTGTTCTTTTTTCTACTAAATTCAAGTTTCCTTCATACTTCAGTGTAACATTAGAACGCTTTTCAATTATCGCGTTAAAAGTTACAAAGTTCCATTGGTAGATGTTAATTTATACATTACAAACCTTTTGGTTATTTTTCAATTTTTTATTTTATATAAACACAATTTGCATTCTAACATTCTTAGGAATGCTACTGCGAAATTTCGGAAAAGCAAACTTCTTCATGATTAAATTTAAGATATCTCAAAATTCGAAAGGCCAGAAATTATATACGGTCTGCACTGAAGGTTCTATTGAGCCTAAAAGCTCCACTCCACGAAAGGAACAGCTTCCGTTTAGCAACTCAATTCACTACGAATATTACTGACAATATAAGAATAATGCTGCTAATACATCTACCCTAAGATATGTTTTGTTTCTGCTTTCAGTACATAACGACGTTCTGTGAAATGCAGAAAACATTGGATGATTCTTTCCCAACAAAAGCAGAAAAAAGCGCACGTATCTATTGATTGATCTCCAGATACAGCCCAATTACGGCTACTTTACACGGGATGTATTTAACAGCGATATCTACAAAGGAACCTCGCCTTATGTAAGGTATCATCAAGCATTTGTCTGGTATGACCGAGGTTACGAAGAATCGAACCCGATCCTCCCAATTACAAGGCGAGCATTCTACCAAACTGACTGCTCTAGCTCATCGGTGAGTCCAGTAGTATGTAATTGTACGGAGGATAAGATAAACAAAAGTTCATGTGGAGTACTGTCAGAATGTAGTATTACAGGACTGAGGAATAGAGGGAGCACTCGTGTTCATTGAGCCACCCACTATATTCATTCAAAATTAAAGAGAAAAACTTACTCCTGATTTTAGTTTTAATTATGTCTCTGCATACTTCTCAGTGAAAGTACTAGCCTTGTTCTAGAATCTTTATGCAGGCTTTGCAGTCAACAACTACTACCTAAAAAGCACTATTAGTTCTCCATAAAACAGGCTATACATAACATATGTTTGTGAATGGCTTTGGACAGCAAATTTCCTGTCTGTAAAGACAGCCACGACTTTTCAGAAACATGCTGCGTTAAGCGCATACTTACGTATTGATGAATTCATGCTGCCAATGAAACATTAATCTTCTTTTTCCGAAAGCAAGCTCTATACAGAGCCTTAAGCCTGTTTGTTTAGAGCTTCTAACAGGCAAAAAAAAAAAAAAAAAAAAAAAAAAGTTATGCTTATAGAAGTCCATGTTTTCATTAAAAGCATGTACTTACAGACCCTGCACTTAGCATGAAACGTTTCGTCAGGGTTCAGAGAGCATCTTTCTTCTTTTATTGTGTTGAAGACGGTGGCATGCCGTATTGCTTAACTGGACAATTAAAAATGAATTGTGCTCACAACGTTTTATTTCATATGCATTGTTGTAGCGTTATGCTTATAATCAACAATGGATTTTACCACACGATCCAGTCTCAACAATATAAAAGCTGTTACTAAGAAATGTTTAATGGATTAAGTTATAGGTTCAGCTCGCCATTAAACAAGAAACAATAGATCAAGTTATTAAAATCTTTTCGTGATATATAAAGATAAAATGTAAAATATAAACGGGCAGGGCTTTGATCAAAGAATACTCACAGGTGAGGACGAAGGGGATACAGAGGGCAGAGAAGTTCGGCACTGAAAAGAGTAAAGCAGAGGTAACTTCCAGAAGAAACCACCACAGCATTTGAGTGAAACTTACAGATGAAGAAATGAAAACGAAAGAATTGTTTAAATACCTAGGCGTATTTAGAGACAACTCTATGGCTTATGGAACTCACAAGTTCATCGTTGCAATAACAAGCTTCGCCATTGGATTCTATCCTGTGTAAGATCAAACTTGTTTTCATCACGAACATCCACTTCTCGAAGATCCCTTCTAATATTCTCCTCCCAAAGACGCCTGCCTCCGTCCGAGCTACATGAGCTGGCTATCTTAGCCGTCGTGATGTTATTATTCTCACAACATTGGGCGAATCATACAGTCTTTGAAGTTCTTCATTATTCAGCATATTCTATTCTCCGATCATATCGTCCCATGTATCTTTCTCTAAACTTTATTTTCAAACATATGCAATTTATGTTCCTCTCTCAGGGTCGTTCTCCAACTTTCGCAACGATAAGTACTACTGGACGATTGACCGTTCTGTATACATGTATTTTCAATTTCTTACCTTTAAGTTTATCTCTTCCTGTGACAGAGGCATCAAGCAGACAAAGAGAAGAAACAGGTAGGAGACGGCAGCAAGAGGTGGACGTTCACCAAGTAGTAAATGTGGTGACATACACTAGAGCCGACGAGAATTTATCGCTGATAGAGTCGTCTCCTATAAAGACAGAAGGATAGTACGAAAAGAAACACCCATCCTCTACCTCACATTTTGAAGTCGTTGCTAAGCAACCCTCTCACAATGCCAAGTTTCTCATAGGTTTTCAGGTAGTAAATCGTTCAGTTTTTCTGCCGTCTACGTCTGAGACAACAGGTTCTGAACTTTATTCAAGCGAAACAGACACAAAGAAAATCACGTGGCAATGAACAGATAGCGATCATTTCTCGCCGGTCGTACTCAGTAACACTCAGGTCTTGTTTTCATAATAACACTAAATAGATCTATTACTGACATGGCTGTACCCTAACCACTGAACAAAAAGCAGACTCAGCGTTAACAGCTTCAACACTGTAAAGGTGTCTTCAAACTCACCACTTCTGAAACAAAAGTAACTTACGTACCTCTTGAGATCGTCCTATCCCTATCTATGTACCAATCGTATTCTTTCTCTCATTAACAATTTACTTTAGTCTCTCTGGCTCATTAGATGATACTTCTTCCGTCATTTGTCACTAAATTTGACATCTGTCAAAAATAAATGACCCTCACACACATAAAATCATAAAGAAAACTTCCTGAATCAACTCGGGTCTCTTGTCTGAAGAAAGTTACGTTTTACTCTTCCTTTTCTAACTTTCTTAAATAATAAGAAGAAAAAGGTCATATGCAAGAGTAACTGCAAAGATTGTGTGTGTGTGTGTGTGTGAGGGGGGGGGGGGTAAAGAGACGAAGCAAAGAACAATATGGGAGAAAAGATAAGGATGAGGTAAGACTCAAGAAACAAAAGTGCATTATGTAAACACAAGAAACAGAATTAATGGAACAGAAAATCAGTCAAAATATAAAAGGAAATAAAAGGAACAAATAAATTATTCTTGTCCTTTTATTCTAGTATAAGATACTAGAAAAGGAGCAAAGAAGACACGAAGAGAAGGCGGAGAAAATAACACAATTCGTTTAGCCAGGAAGATCAGGATTTCTCAGTGCATTACTTTCGTTCTGTTTATGATTCTGTAAGTTTGAGAGCCAATTAATTTTGATAACGTCGAACAGAGTAACAGCTGAAGGAACTTTTATCTTTTAATGAGGCATGGAGAATAAAGTTAATTTTTAATGAAAGGAAATAAAAGGGACAATAAATGATTCATTACCAGAGAATAGATAGGGGTACAGTTAGGGGTGGGACGATCTCCGGAGGTAAGTTAGTTTCTTTTGTTTCAGAAGTGGTGAGTCTGAAGACACTGTTACAGTAGAGTCATGTCAGTAATAAACCTAATTACAAGAAGAAGTAGGGAAGTGACACCCCATAATCCTCCACATGTTGTACATCAATTGAAAGGTCTCATTGATTATAGTATAATGCCAAAAGATTAGATTGTTCAAATATATTTAGTACGAGTTATGGCCGTTAGAGGGCCAGGAGGTTTCTAGGCTCTATTTCATGTTCTGTTCTACCTACGACCACCATTCTTGATTCTAGCTAGGTACTCCTCGTAGTCCAGTAAATCATATGTATCAAAAGAACAAGTGGCACCATCTATAAAGAGAGCTCCGGGTACGAAAAGTCATTGGAAAAGCACATCAATTGCCTTCAATATTACAAGTGTTCATTGGGCACAAAATTGTATGTTGCTCAAAGGTTGCATAATGAGACAAGTTCTGTAAAGAAGGCAAAGTTTAATTATGAATTTGATAAGAAAAACATGAATAGCCTATAACAAAGAGGTTAGGAACAATATTAACATATTAGAAATGTAATATGGGAGCATCCTTCTTCTTATAATTTCGAGCAATGAGAATTGCGGTGATGAACATAAAGTAAATAATGTCCATCTAGTCTACAGGCTGGTCAAAATATACTGGCTTTTCTGTTCTGTATGAAACACGCTTGCTTTTGAAAACCACCCAAGTTTTGCTTACCTTGTAAAGTTTAATTAACGTAACTACGAGATATTCCTAATATATTAAGGGCAGTTAATGCGATTTTGCAGTGACTTTTCGTACCCGGAGTTCTCTTTATATGTGGCGCCACTTGTTCTTTCGAAACGCATCATTTACTGGAGTTATCAGATCGTAGTCCAGATCGGGAGGATTGGAGTGGGCCTGTTTAGTGTGTGTGGGTGACCTCACTTCATAGTATACGCACTGGATTCAAGTCGCAGGGTGGTTTGGACCCCCCCCCCCCAAAAAAAAAAAATAACTGTAGGTCCCAGTCTTACACCATTCACATGTGAGACTGAGGTAAATGAGGGAGAACCCCATTCTGAATGATCTCACTGATCCGCCTGAGTAGGGTCTGAAATTTTTAAAAATTCCTTTACGGTCATTGGGCAACTTTGGCTCAGACCAAATGAATGATGATGGGACGATTGGTGGAATGAAGAAAGTGGGAGGAAACGGGACAACCCCGAGAAAAAACCCACGTACATGGTGTTGTTCACCACAAAGCACACATAGCTCAGCCCGAGATCGAACCAGAGGTGAGCGCTCTACCGAATTGCCGTTCAACATTCCCAGTGCCACTTGACCGTTCGGCACACCAGACCACAACAGACGAATTAACCAAACCATAGTGCTGTTTTTAAAATCCTTTTATTCTCTTGTGATTCCCTGATTAGCTCTGTGCTTCTGTGGATAGCAAGCACTGTATCAATATGGTATCTGTTTGAAAATTTACATCGTTATTGATAATATTTGTAGATTCTAGTAATTTTGCACGAAATTTGATATGACAAAGACGTGGTTTATAACTTTATAATATACTTTAATAATAACTTCACTTGCAGACCACAGGAAAAAAAAAAAAAACTGCTCTGTCCATTTTACTGATTTTACAGGAGAGCGTTTTAAAAGTCCAGAATTACCATTTTGTATACCGGCATATCAAATGAAGATATGCTTGTAGCAGACGGACTATGCATGTAGCTATCTATCTTCATGCATAATAGCTTGTTAAAAAGGCCCTTCAAAGAGCTAACTGGTGGCACTCTTATCTCAAGTTCGCCAAAAAACTGACAAAGTATGATCTTTTCCTGTGGTCTTCATTTGCAAGTAATTTGTTAATAAAGATTGAAAGTAGGCCGAGTAAGGATTCTAGTTTGACAGAGTGAAAATCTATAATGTATCTAATTAGAAGAGCTAATTAGTTCTAGTTGGTTACGAAATCAACAGATGGAAAAATGTTGATTAATAGTTTGTCGTCGAGTACGAACTAAACTCGAATACCGGTACTTCCTTGTATTTCAACATAACAAAGGTAAGTGTTGTAGATTTTAGTAGCAACATGACTCAAGAGTTAGAATGACAGTTGTAATTGCATTCTAACAATACAAAACCCAATGGTTTTCATTACTTTGCAATTCTGTGTTGTGTCTTCATTTCAGAAATAATTAAAAAAAAAAAAATCGATAAACCCACTGGACTTTAAAGTGTTCTTTTCTAAACTAGGCCCAACCCGAAAAAAAAAAATGGATTCTTTCGGGCTGAGCCCACCTTGCCAAACCCTGCTTTGTAACGATAGTAATATATTCAGGCCGGAAATTCAGACCTAAGTAAGGTAGATGTTATAGAAATTACATTTCTGAGGAGTTTGCCGAGTCCCTGGAATGCACAAGATCAGAAATGACGAAATAAGAGGGAGACTAGGAGTAGAAAGATGCCAAAGACAGCGAAAGATCTTGGTCTTGGAAATAAACTTCCAAATAGAAAACGGCAACTTACACAAAGAATGGACATACGGATACGGATAGAAGTAAACCTGTGCCAGCAATTGGTATTAGTGCTACCCAAGAAATAAGAAACTAAACAAATATTGCTGTAAGTGTGACAGAAATCATTGTTCGCGACAATATAGTTGCTAGTTAATGTAATCTTTGGATCCAAAGTACCCAATTACATTCTTCGCATTTCAAACGTAATCTTTACAGTAACATTTTCAACATTACTGACTGCTTTTTGAATATCGTAATGCTGAAAGGATAGCTACAATTAACATTCACATCTAGGCATTTATTTAACCAGGTCAACATTTTCTCTCACTTACCTGTCATTTCCAATAGCCTATCAGCCAACGTACTTTTTCCATGGTCAACATGAGCTATTATGCTGAAATTTCGTATCTTCTCAATAGGAATCTCCTCCTCTTGTTTCGTTAATTTGTCAGCTGTAGAGGCAGTTGAAAAGCACCTCGCTCGAAATGATCGAGGTGTATGTCTGTAAATGTACAATTAAAAACACTAAAGATATAATAATTACATATTTGAACAGAAACATGACATCGACGATGACGTGGATTGCTTTATATCGCTACCGGGCTGCCATATTACCTAAATTCATGCCATAACTCAAGGATGCAGAAAATTGTGAACCTAAATATAAAGTCGAAAGCTGAAAGGTAAATTTTTTGTGTCTCCAGTTAAGAACACATACCGTTACAATACAACCTAATCTAATTTAACGTTATCTATCGTAATTAAGACACTGAAATATAAAAGTTTTATCCCAATATTGTTGTGCTTACCTTTCTCAAACAATAAGTACCTTAAAAATATCCATCTTCAAGCAAATAAAAGAAAATGCAACTAATAGTATATTCTACGACTAACATCCAGTACCCGGATATTACCTGGTTTTAGGCCCTATCCGGATCCATTTACTATTACCGGTAGAATTATTATTAATCTCACTGAATAAGTTTTAGAGGATGATCTTTAATTTCTTTCTCTAGAACAGCGCTTTGCACAGTCATGTGATTTTGTACTTGTTTCGTCCCACGCTGTCTTCAACACAAATAAATACAATAGTGTAAGAAATTACGTAAAATTTCAATATATTGGAATATGTTTGTGCAGCTTGAAGAGTACCTCACGTAGCTGAGGAATTACGGAAAGAGTACCTGCACGTCTGCAGCAATCTTAACATCAAATGGAACAAAAGTCATTGCCTCGGTTTTAAACAATATTGTGAGTGCCAGTCCCATGCTCCAGGATGTAACGTGGCGGACTTTCGATCGGCAATGGGTAGGCATGCTGATTCAAACCCCGTGGTCTACCACCTTGACTTGAGGTTTCTCTCAGTTTCGATGGCGAATACTGGGATAGTACCTTAAGTGAGACAGTTGCCGCTATGTTCCTCATCCTCTCACCTCCAATATTCCAGTATAATCCAAACATGTCAATAAGCCATAAATAAATTCAAATATATTGTGACTAAAGTGGGTCTTCTTTATTCCAGTCCTCGTAGTAAGAGTAACAGAAAAAAAAAACCGAACTTGCAATTCCTTCATAATAAAGGGAGGAGTTCCTATATGAATTTTAAATATAAGACATAGAAAATTTGAAACTGGGTATACGTCAATTAGGCTACCGCAGATACTCTGATATTGTTATCATAAATTCTGTACAACAATACACGTGACTGAACTAATAATAATAGAAAATAAGGATAACAGGGCCATACTTATAAGAGACATTAAAAACGATACGATACGCTACTTAGGGAACATACTGATTTTACAGTTCTATGATAAAACTGTTACGAACAGAGAAATTAATATCCTACAAGCCCTACATACTTCACAAGGGGAACATTCTCTGGCAATTCGACCAACATCCAAAAGTTTGCAGGTCACAGTCTGGGATTTGGCTGCAATTTGGTACATGATAAATCAATCATGTCTGGAAGGCTTTTATACAAAATACGAAGTTCCCCCGAGAAATAGCTTCAGAGTTATAGCTTGAAGAAGAAAGTGGTGTGAACGAGGAAATGTGACCCACTTCTGAGCCATGTACTTCGAAGCCAATTGTAGGACTATAAGTTTTCAACTATTTATCACAGGCAAGTGATTTTTACAACAAAAAACTTCCACTCAAGGAACATATGCATTGTATCAGAAGATCCACAGACTGTTCACATCCGCAGAAAAAAAAAAAAATCCAAAATATGACTTACAAATTTTGACATGTCAAGAGAAGCACATTTGGTGTTAGTCCATCCAAGAAGGTGGTAATACTTTTTCTAGTAACTCTGATATGGACTCAAGAAGCACACAATATAAGAACCTCCGCAGTCTCATACAAAGCGTGTTACATGTTACTGAAAGTACAAAAAATCCGAAAAAGGCGGATTTGTGAAATGATATACGGACAAGTGATATCCAAGTTACGTTGCGTACACTACATAACCAGACTCTCCCTCATTGTATGTTAAAATACCACCATGTTATTCCAAGGCACTAGTACACAGTAAATGTTTGCAATATGTATGGGAATAGGTGAGCGTATTTTGAACAACCACGAAATTAGAGATCTTAAACTTCAGGCAATCGGTGAAAAAGAAGCAAGGGGTTGTTTAGATATAGCTAGATAAACTGCATTGTTATGTGTGACAACGTGGTGCTCCTGGGGACTTGGGAGTATCAGAGATCGGGTCGTGAGTTAGAAAGCTGCTCGAGATCGGCCATCATAACTGAGATTATCCCATGTCCCATCAGATGTTTTAATTCAACGCTGTGCACAATTATTTTCCCCTGGACTAAGACTAGCTCTGGTCTTAGTACACAAACCAAAACCAAACCACTTGGCACAGCAACCCTTCAAGAGCCATTGTCGGCGGGACCACGTAGTCAACGCGGGAGTTTCCCCAAAAAGACAACTTGGATTCTGTGACCGGATTTGTCGCTACCACTATTCAGGTATCGTCGTATAAACCCTCACAATCCAAGGTCGACACTGTAAGTGCCCCACAGGGAACCGAACCCAGGACCACGCGCACAGGAGATCTGCCACATGCACGCGTCAGAAACAAATTGCATTTACCACTCTTGCACCTGCCAGTTGGTCCATTGAGCGAACTGCACATGAATTCAATGTTTCCAGAACCAAGACAGTCTCCAGGTAGAAACTTGAGTTTGGAAACAAAACAACTGGTGTTTGAGTTCTACGGAAATGACGATAGGAGTAGAATAATGTCAGGCAGGAAGGATTATGTTTCAGTACAGATCGAAATGGTACGAGTGTAGAAGCAAAAACGAGTATTGTTCTGTAATCTCTCACCTATATACAAATCATTTGGGAACATTCATCCCAGTTCTAAGGTGGGTTAATTAAGCGTATAGGAACTTACCGCCAGTTCTTAAATAATATATAACTAACCATCATTGAGTTATTTTGGTAAGGATTTATAGTTATCTTTTGTCAGTTTCATTACAAACATGGATGGATATGAAGACAAAGACAAACTCTACCGTTTCCATTATTTATAACATGGTAATTTTATTCTGCATGACCCTTCCAATGTAAAATCTATTTGCCTCAGAACTATCGTTGAATTGGCTTATTCCAAAGAATTCCCTTACTCTCGCCATTATCCTACCTATAGTAAGACACTAGAAGATTACAGCATTACAGAAAATTGGCATCTGCATGCTTCATAAAGCCTTTTTGACATCCTAACAACTCTTCGCAGCTTCTGAATCAAACTTAAATTATATTCCATTTTAACATCCATTAACATCTGTTAATGCACAACGTGTGTCTAATCCTGGATCAGGTAGCACAACTGGCAACATACAACATGTCACTGATGTTTATAACCAGTAGTGGTAGAAAGTGTCAGACATGCAGTTAAGCAAAAGGTAACGTGGTAAACTTTATGACACCTGCAGAACCAGCAAGATCATTTATTGCCCACGGTTTCCTGACAAGTGTTGGATTCATTCTGAATATATTACTTAAGGGTGTACCGGTTCCTTCAATAGTGTCTGCCAGGCAATACAAGTTCCAGGCCACACACTTTCAGCAGTAGCTGCAACCTGGCATAACTTCTGCCAAAAAGACAAGTGACGATTTTCACGGCATTGACACATTAAACATCAACTATAAAATTTCCAAATCAAAGCTTTGCTTTTATAAACTCAAGATAAAATAAAAAAAACAGCTGAGCAAAGCAAATACGTTTTATTTAATAACTAAAAAACGTGTAACGGTTTCGCCAACTAACTAACAACTTGGCTTCATCAGACACACTCCCAAATTGTTTGTTAGTTGGCGAAACCGTTACACGTTTTTTTAGTTATTAAACAAAACGTATTTGTTTTGCTCAAATGAAACATTAATATCTTTTCATTAAATGTCTACTAATCAAATTTAAGATCTCTTTAAGTCCGTAGTTGTTCCAAATACGCTCACGTATTCCCATACACACTTCAAACATTTACTGTGCACCAGTGCCTTGCAATAACACAATGATATTTTAACACACACTGAGGGAGGGACTGATTATGTAGTGTACACAACGTGCCTTAGCTATCACTTATCCCTTTTGTGCTACATGATTTCGCAAATCCGCCTTTTTCAGTATTTTTTAAAAAGTTTTTTGTACTTTTAGTAACATGTAACACGATTTGTGTGTGAGTTGGAAGGTTCTTATATTGTGTGCTTCTTGAGTCCATATCAGAGTTACTAAAAGAATATTACCATCTTCTTGGATTACATGTGCAGAAGCCTTAGGCACACCAAATGTGACATGTCAAAATTTTAAAGCCATATTTAGGATTCTTTTTTCTGCGGTTGTGAACAAGGTGTTTGATACAATGCATACGTTCCTTAGATGGAGGTCTATTGGATGTGATAAATAGTTGCAAAGTTATTGAGCCCTGAAATTGGCTTCGAAGCACATTGCTCAGAGCTGGGTCACATGTTCTGGTCCACATCACCTTCTCCCACAGACTATAACTCTGGAGCTATTTCTCGGGTTCGTATAAAAGCCTTCCAGACATGGTTGACCCATCATACCAAATCCCAGACTACGGTCTGTCCCAAGGGTACTTTCCTAGTAACAGGGTGCGTCTACTCAACTATTTACAAAGAAAATACGTTTACATGCATCTTTATACATAATGATTACCACTAATTCGACCTAATTTCAGGTTACGAAAACTAGGTAAGTTCGATTGATTAAATTGTCATTAACGTTCTACATGAGCTGGTGAGCTTCTTAGTACGGAACCTACAGTTTTTGGTAAAGTGGGCTCCGAACCACTCCGTTTAAGAGACCCCCGTCCCCGGCTGGAATTCAACCCATGATCACGCACACCTCTCACCCACCCTGAGCTCACTAGGTTAATTGCAGTCATAAATAGCAAAAAAGATACATTTAATGTTTATATTATGACTGAGTAAACTTTACTTTATTGCCGCCAAACAATGTAAAATTTACAGAAGAAATGCAATATTGCCAACGTGTGTGGAAGTGTTGAAACGCAAAATATGACCATGTTTCGAGTCATTGAAGTATGAAGTGTATAAGAGCCAAAAGCACGTGAGACAATTTTGCTGCTTTCACGTTGGGGCAGGAAGATGTAATGAGCGTTAAACATCATATATATCACGTATAATAAAAAAATAATTTAACTTTACTTTAACTAACCCGTCTTCGCTTTTCTAGGCACTGTGTCTACAAACTTTATAGCAAAATACGCGTCATTCGTAACACGAAGTGTCACAATTAGTATTCCTATGCATACAGACATGTTTGTATTTGCTGATTAACTCGAGTGTGCATTTAACGAAATAATAATGACATAGGGTTAACTGCACTTAAGTTCCCCACAAAAAAAAAAAAAACTTAAAATTTACAGGAGAAATGTGATGTTTCCATCGTGTGTGCAAGTGTTTGAACGCAAAATATACGGTAATAAAGTTGTGGGACATACAAGTGTGAAAGTATGTTAATTCAGCCTCCAGTGTCTACATGTTGTCTATAAATTATCTAACCTGACCTTTTCTAATTCATCTTCGCTCGCTCGACAATTTGTTACTGATTTTCGTCGCAAAATACGTAACTATATGAAGCGACGCAATTACTATTCCTCTTCATGCAGTTTGCCGTTTTGTGTTAATATGGTAAAGGACTTGAGCACGCATTTAAATAATGACACATGCCTTCTCGTAAAACTTTGCATTTGTGGCTGCCGCTATGTATTTAGTGCCTTGTGAATTACTGGCAAGGGAATGGGTGGTATAGAGCGTATATATGCCTCAAAATCTGGCGGCTATAAAGTAAAGTTTATTCTTGGTCAATACAAATTGAAAAATTCACCCTTGCAACTCTACCTTACAGTAGTGCAAATGTTGAGCAGCGACGCCCATCTACCTTTGCCTCTTGCCAGATTACTACAAACATACATGTTCGACGGCATAAAATATAAAAGTGATATACAGAATCTTGTCATGTTTGGGCTTGAGGACATCTTATAGTATCGAAACATTTTGTATTCATATGAAAATACATCTCGTTACAGAAATGAGTCTACGCTGGTTTGTCTTTTATTTATCATTTCACTTCATTTTCAGTCAAGTTAGCAGTTTTCATTATTATTTAAACACTATTTCTTCATGTTCATGATAACCTTCGTGGGTTGTTAAAAACTACAACACGAAAGGACAACACACAGCCAGACACACACAACAACCATTTGGTATATGGCATGCCCCCTGCACTACTTGTCCGCAGTACAGTGCAAGGTTGAGATAATTGCGCTTCCCGATTTTCATGTGTTGTATATCAGCTCTACCAGGTTTTACACACAAATATCCACTATATATTCTCATGAAGAAAATTAATAAAAATTCTAAAGTACATCAGAATAATTGATCATTGCTGTAAATATGGCATATTTGTGATATTCTAGAAATATTGGTTTAAACAAATATTATATGTTACCTAAATTATTTACAGAAGTGTCTATTTAGGCAAGAAAACGTAAGTGTGTGAAATTATTGCACGTTCTGCATATATTGTTAACAATTGAACATCGAGAAATCATATGTTGCGAATTGTGCGGTTAGTGGACGAAGTTGGTGTATTATTGGTTCTTTTCATTTATATTTTTTTAGGGTTGGGAGAAAACGTAAAGTAACATAATAACTTTGCTTCGTAAGTGGAAAGGCAGTAATTGTAATAGAACTTAGACATGGGTACTGCTAAAGTGCTTCTTATGTTGGGCAGAAGCATTAGACACAAAAATCTTCCTACAATCCTAAAGAAACACAATAATTTGTCAACGTGTGGATGTGGAGTTAAGTTTGATACTGTCTCTAATACAGTTTTAGGAAATAAGTATTTACCGTTTAGTATCTATTTACAGTCAGTGAAATGTTCAACATTTGGCCATAAAAATAAACCACCTCTAACAAGGGAACAAATCGATGCGGAACGAGAAAAGCGCAGGAAGAAGATGGTGCCACGAATAACATTAATTGGTACGGATCAGAACATTTCAGTTCCCACTCTTGAAGAAGCAGAAAAGATTGCCAGTAGAAGACGTTTGAAACTTGTGAAAGTTAGTGATTTTGATACTAAGAGTGAAAGACCTATCTATCGTCTAATGACAGGAACTCAGCTTCTCGCAGAAGAACGAAAAAGTAGACAAGATGTGACACAAAAGAAGAGTACCGGTTCACTGAAAGGCGACAAAATATTGTCAATATCGAGCAAAATTGCTGAGCACGATTTATCTTCGAAATTGAAAAACGTAAAGAAATGGTTGGAGAAAAATTATGAAGTGAAAGTGACCGTTTCTGGGGCAGAAGGCAAAATGGATGTTGCTGTAAGTGCTTGGTGAAGTGAAGAAATTCGGTAAACGAATTGTTAAGAATACATCATGAGTGATTCTGTAATTGATCAATTAAAGAATACATGGCCCTCGAAGTACATATCGTGATCCTTCATTCAGATCCACTATGTGGAAGTTTTTCAGCTTTGCAGGAGAATCAAAAGACTGTTTCATTTATTTTATATACTATGTAAGTTACTGCAATGGGGTCATTCCACGTCAGATCATCCACAGAAAAGTGAAAATGTCACCACACCATCACAGGGTTGGATGAAACTTGGTATGGTTATAGAATTTGTGACGCTGAGACCAAAAATGTAAAGTGTACTGAAATCGGTGGTGGTGGTCAAAAGTTATAGAGTGTCAAATTTATTCCAAAAATTACCCGAAACTTGCGCGCGACACCCATATTAAAATAGGAAAAAAGGATAACTTTCTTTGTATTCGTCCTAGACTTCAATTTTGTTCATGGTATTCAGAATGAAATTAACTATCGTCTGGAGTGAAATGTATACGCCGCAGAGTAGCAGGTCAGGTCAGGTCTCGCTTTTTGAAGAATTCAGATTCAGCCTGGTATTTTACCACCGTCTCCACCTTTAACTGTGACAAAAATTGTTGTCCAGATAGTTGATAACATGTACTTGCACCATTCCAAAAACTGTGATGGAGAAACAAGGAGAAGTGGATGAAGAAAAAAATCGTTAATAGAACTATGCCAGAACACGTTGCATGTACCTATTTGTAAGCTTACAAAAGTGTCAACTGGTTATTGTTTTACAGAATGAAGCAAGAATCTGGATATGGACTGTCAATACTCTTGTGCGGAACGAGTGGTTGTAAGACAAGTTACTAACAAAAGGACACAAAAATTATTAATAATTAAATATGATATTCTCCATACGAAAGCTTTGCTTTTATATACCAAAGGTAAAATAAAATAATGGCTGAGCAAAGCACACAATTTATTTTAAAATTTAAGATTTTTGTGAACGTTTTCGCCGACTACCAAAACACTCGGCTTCCTCAGACACACTAAATCATGTACACAACACAACCTTCAGTGAGACAGTTCCGTGGTTCCTGATTGGCTCTTATCAGAAGTTCCCAGCCAATCCCGTACCGACTACAAAAAGTGAATTTTTAATTAACCTCCCCCCCCTCTCCTGCTCCTACTACCTTTATCTTACAAAATCAAATTAAGCCCTTTTCCTCTTCCTTCTTGTACAAACTATTTTAAATTTTAAAATAAATTGTGTGCTTTGCTCAGCCATTATTTTAATAATTAAATATCAAAAAGTAAGCTGCCTACTTCAGAATTCATTTAGGTTTTGATGTGAACTTCTTCCACATGGTTGAAACTAATTCACTTGACTTAGTACTCAGTTTATAAGTTCTTTCTGTTATTGTACTGATGTCAACTTCACAGAGAATGTGCGTAAATGAAAAACAACAGGTATTCCTGTGTGGCCAGTAGAAGAAGGGTGAAGGCGCATGGGAGTGAATTGAATGGTGCTGCATGATTTTTTGTGACGAGTCCAACATACCACTTGTCAGTATATGCATATGCAACATAATAGTTTAAGGAAGGAAGTGTTGGAGATTCTGCGGATGAAATAGGACCAAAGCAGGAAGTTAACACTGAACTACTCGTCAGCACTTGTTCTTTTAACGCTGATGGTTAATGGGCCAGTTGACTCAAAATAGTACATACTACGTGTTCCTGGTACTTTTGTTGCTAGTGTAAAGCGCTTGGAGAAGTCACTACAAACAATAGCTAAGCCAGTATTTAACACAGAAAAATATGATACCACTGCCCCCGGTGGGTGAGTGGTAACGCTCGCTGCCTTGTAATCAAAGGATTCCGGGTTCGATTCCCGGTGGGAATACAAGTGGTTCGGAGCCCACGTTAAACTGTAGGTCCCGTCCTTAGTAGCTTACCTGCTCGTTTAGGACGTTAACAATTCAATCAAATATAATGCCTTCAATGTTGTGCTTGCAATACATATATATCTTGTGTTTGATATTCCACTGGTCTTTGTAGGCTGGTTTTGGCAATAAGTCTTTTCACCATGTCGCTATTCCATCACAGAGTTTATATCCAGATTTTTACTTCATTCTGTAAAACAATAACCAGTTGACACTTTTGTATGCTTACAAATAGGTACATGCAACGTGTTCTGGCATAGTTCTCTTAACGAAAACATTTTTTTCATCCACTTCTTCTTGTTTCTCCATCACAGTTTTTGGCATGGTGCAAGTACATGCTATCAGTTATCTGTACAACAGTTTTTGCCAGGTGGGATCTAATTCTTCAAAAAGCAAGATCTGCACCTGATCTACTCTGCGGTGTATACATTTCACTCCAAACAATAGTTAATTTTATTCTGAATGCCATAAAACAAAATTGAAGTCTCTAGGACGAATACAAAGAAAGTTATCACTTTTTTTTTTCTACTTTAATATGGGTGTCTCGCGCACGTTTCGGGCAATTTTCCTCATAATTTTAAACCTCCATAACATTTGAACACCTTCACAAATTTTAGTACACTTTACATTTTTCGAATCATCATCAGCAGTTCTCTCCACATACGAAGTTTCATCAAAATCTGAGATGGCATGGTGACATGCCATGGATGATCTGACACGGAATGACCCAGTGCTATTTTTAACGTTGTAGTACACTATTTTTTTTTTTTATTATTATTATTTTATTTAAGGCTACGTGGAATGAGGTGATTCTAACGGTACCAAAACCTAATTTTTGCTGAATCTTCCACACAGCAGGTTTCGCATGAAGGACGACTATATGAGCTTGTCTATAATACCATAGACTAAATAATAAGATAGACTTACCTATTTTTGCTGCCCTAAGGAGCACGTTATTTTGAATCCTGCCGCTAGGTGGCTCTTGCGATCAGCTAAGTATGCCACTTTTAGTGCCGACTGTGCTGCAACAATTAGGAATATTTACCTTTTTTTTAGCATAAACTAACCTATTTTGTCCTAACCTTACACAATTAACAAGTCATGATTAAGTAAAGAACTAATTTAAATTTTGATAACAAGTCCCACATAAAAGAAGCGCGGTGTAATGTGTCTGGATCAAAAATCCAGAAAGATACATAAAATACCAAAATGTTCGAATACAAGGACTATGCTTACCTTATATTCATAAATTTCACTGCACAATCACAGCATTTTACAGTTTCCTTTTTCTCATACACTTTTTATCGATTCAATCAGAATAGTATCCAAACCCATTGCTTTACCATTTTCCATCTCACTAAGAGCCTTCCGGTCATTCCACGTCAGCTCAACCAGAACCCTAAACCCGACCATCTCAGAATTGTATAATTTGTATTAATAGAAATTATATTGTTGATTTCAAGACTGCAAACAGTTTCAAAATCCGTGCACTAGTTCCCGAGTTACAGAATTTTGAAATTTGGGTTACATTTGCGTTAAACCTGTCGCGAATGGTGTTTTTGAGTTCAAGGTCATTTACAAACATGTCTAGAACTTCCTTGGTAATTGAGGTAGAGTTCTTATTCTTTTTATGTTTTTATCGTAATGAAACTGGCTTTCAAATGAAATATAAACAGTGCTGAAATTCATTGACCATGCTGCACAGGAACCAAAAATTTCCAAAAGTAGCAAAATAGAAATTTTCACATTTGTAAGCACATTATTCTTTATAACTTTTGAGCCGATACTCGGATTTTGATGAATTCTTTTTTGTTTGAATCTGTTTCACAAGCTATCAACAAAAGAAATAAATAAATAAATAAAAAAAAAATCAGGTTGGGATCACATAAAAAGATGTTTTCTGCTGTACAGCACTAGTATGTATTATAATTTATATGTAGACAGTGAGTTTAAATGGAGTCCTTAAAACTTATTGAAATACAGAGTTGCAGACTCCTGATGTTTAAATAGACTGAATGTGGTCTATTTAAACAAAACTGTTCCATTTTGTTACCACTAATTCACTTGAAACAGCTGACAGCGCATATGTTCTTCCATTCATGGTTGCGGCTAACAAAATGAAGCGGATGGCCGGGTGCATATACTTTACTGATACATCCCTTTCGTCTCCAAGGACACCAGTAACAAGTTCTATATGCCATTTTGAATTATATTCACTTGCAATATAACTGTATACTTTCACTATTGACTACAAATTCCGCTGCAGTATTTCTTCAGATACAAAGCTATCAGAAACACATATCTTTATCACTACTCAAGGCTTTTGCACTTATTGACGTCTCTCATGTTGGCTTAAAATAGTAAAGGTTCCTAATCCCAGGTATTGTCTTTGCAGATGCAAATTTTGCCACGAGCTTCTAGAGATTGGGTGGCATGGAATCTTTAATAATGTAAAGTGATGTCTTCAGTGTGTTCTCTGCAATAGTTGTAACTTGCATCAATTAATTATTTGCCCTGAAACAACTCGTTGCAATCTTGTTTTTGAAACACAGTGTTTTATTGTCCCACCAAGACCATCACAGGGAGACTTCCCGTGGTTTGTTGCGAAGAGCGACCACTTCGTTGTCAGGCCAAAATCTGTACTATGGTAGTACAGATTTAAGAATGACGTGCAGTTCTTACTTTGTCCAGCACATCCATTTACAAAGTACAGAAGTTTTTTTTTTTTTATTTTCATTTGTCCAGTGAAATTCTTGCTTCATCTCGCACAACAAAGCTGTAGTTCTCACTAAAGTCTATAAGGGTCAAAGCATCTGAAGAAGGAAGAAATTCTGTGCGTTTCTTTAAGTAACTGTTCGAAGGTCCCGGGTTCGATTCCCGGCAGGGGCATGGGTGTCTTTTAACTCGAACGTGACGGATAATCGTGACGGGCCGAAGTCAACAATTATTAGACTGGCCTATATAAAATAAAGTTTACCAAGTTTTATTTTAAGTAACTGTCTTGAGCCTTTGCTGTATTAGAATGAGGAATCAATTTTACCATCTTCTTGGTGATATCTTCTATTAGATCTCCCAAGCTCAAAGTTTGTGTGACTAGATTAGTCCTATCGGTCGTTACCCATTGCTTAGCTTCAACTATTTCTACCGGATCAAATTCATCAAATTTTGATGTCAGAAATTCTTCTACAATAGAGTAAGATTTATCACACACTCGCATCATGCACTCATGATTTTCATCATTGAAGCTTGATGAGATCATGGTAAGTTTCTTCAAGTGCAATTGATGCCAAAATGAATTTCACATTTTGGTTTATAGTGCACACTAGTGATGTTCAGACCGGGAAAAAACTGAAATTTTCGGAAAAAAAAAATCGGAAAACTTGTTTTTTTCACGAGGGGTAAAAACTGGTTCTATTGATGAAATCGTGTTTTTTTTTTTGTTTTTTTTTTATCACGAATATTCACTACTTAGCACATCTTATCCATTTCTTTTTTAGTTTCAGTACAATTAAATGTTCTTACGTTAAACAATGTACAGCACACTTTCTACTTGCATTACGAATGCAATATACTTCATTGGTACCCTTGTAGTCGAGAGAAAAGTTCCGTCCACTTATGGCATTTAGGGATCTTTGGCTGAGAATGAGGAAATTTAAATAATGCTACAAAACTGAGTCAGAGGCAGTCCTAATAAAGAAGTTTTTTCTAAATGTATATTTTGAACAAGGATTAACATTTGAACTATTTCGTTGATCATCAAAGAATGTCAGTGGCCACGTAATAGTAAAAAAAAAAGTTTTCTTCCAAAGTAGCATAAACAATTAAAAAATGTTTTTTTTCGGTGTTCGGTTTTTTTTTTTTTTTTTTTTTTTTTTTTTTTTTTTTTTTTTTTCTTCTTCCACTAGTGCACACACAAACTCTGTGTTCCAGAAAAACCAGCAAGAACACACTGCTTGGACCGAAGACTGCAAATTTTGGAAAGCTGACTTGGATATTT
Organism: Lepisma saccharinum; assembly: GCA_022664845.1. Lineage (NCBI taxonomy): Eukaryota > Metazoa > Arthropoda > Insecta > Zygentoma > Lepismatidae > Lepisma > Lepisma saccharinum. The sequence goes on from JAGDQP010010704.1 coordinate 51,131, forward strand.
AGGATACTTCAATTGGTACTTAAAAGAAATTATTTTTTTATGTGATTCTATCCTGATTTTTTTCTGTTGATAGCTTGTGAAATTAAAATTGAAACAAGAAACAATTCATCAAAATCCGAGCATTGGCTCAAAAGCTATAAAGAAGAATGTGCTTACAAATGTGGAAATTTTTCTTTCACTACGTTTTTGGAAATTTTTGGTTCCTGTGCAGCATGGTCAATGAATGGCAGCACTGTTTATATTTCATTTGAAAGCCAGTTTCATTACGATAAAAACATAAAAAGAATAAGAACTCTACCTCAATTACCAAGGAAGTTCTAGACATGTTTGTAAATGACCTTGAACTCAAAAACACCATTCGCTACAACTTCTACGCAAATGTAACCCAAATTTCAAAATTCTGTAACTCGGGAACCAGTGCACGGATTTTGGAACTGTTTGCAGTTTTGAAATCAAGAGTATAATTTCTACCAACGTACAAATTTTCGTAAAATTCTGAGATGGCCGGGTTTAGTTCATCAAAAATATTGGTTGAATTGACGTGGAATGACCCCTTCTCAGATTTCCCTTTTGACTATTTTGAACCCTTCGTCACCATAACTTACATCTGCTTCTTCAGTATTTGATGTATGTGGACGTTAGGACGTTTCATACGGTTCTTCTATGTATTCTTTCCATCAGTATACGTTTCTGATCACTAATGGTCTCACTATTTTTCTTCTCCAGTGATCACACATTTATTTGCCTTCCTTCCAATCTCCCTTCATTCTCTGCTTCCTTGTACATCAGATTTTATTTTCCTGTTCTGTCCAAGTTTTCTATTTGATTATATTTCTTTGTCGTTCATGTTTCTTTTGCTTTACTTGTTTCTCTTCGAAATTCATTATTTTATCTTCCTGTACATCTTTTTACCTTCTTCTGTCTCTATACACTTCCATTTTCTTCAATAATTCTTCTGTAACCCATTGTTTTTATTTCTTTTTTCTTTATAGTATCCTATTACCGATGCTTCTACTGCATCGAGCAAGCACTGTTTATAGAATTCCACTGTTCATTAGTACATCCGTCCTTTTTTAGCGAATTAGAGTACTTTTGAAGTTTTCCACAGAATTCTTTCCTTTCTTCGCTTCTAAACTTCTCCAGCGCTAATTTTGTTGTTTCTCTATTTCTTCTGCCTACATTTTTAAATTTTATGTCTATCTCCGCCAAATATAACCAAAGTGAATGTCGGCTCCAGGAAGGGCCTTTACATTCTTCACTTTGTTTTTAAACCTGTCCTGAATAAGCACGAAGTCTATCTGAAACCTTACGTTGTCTGGGCGTGTTGTTCAAACTTCGTGTTTCCAACCACCATATTAGTTTAAAAAAATCAACTAATCTCTGCCCTCTTGTGTTTCTTTCCAAACCCGTATTTTTCTACTATTTTCCCATCTCGTCCTTCACCTCCTACTGCATTAAAATCGCCAATCTATATGATACGTGCGCCCTTCTGTTCTCTCTGGATTAGCTCCTCCTATGAAATATTCGTAGTTTATTTCGACCTCCTCTTTCGGATGTTTAGTTCTGGGCATGTATATATGTATTGTAATCAGGTCCGTCCTTTTTCTTTTCAGCTTTGCCATCAACATTTGATCATTGGTGTAGTCTTACTTTCATGACCTTATCGTTTAGACGCTTTCCAAGATCTACTGTACCTACTCTACTTCCTCCTCCTCTTTCCAGTCCCGAATAAAACATCCTATATTCTTTGTCTCAAATTTCACCAGTTCTTGCCATTTTACTTCACATCCTATTGCATCCATAATTTAATCTTGATTTATTTTTAAATTTCCCATTTCCTTGCTTTCAAGAATGGCCACGGTGGCTCAGTGGTAGAGCGCTCACTTCTGGTGCTTGGGGTCCTCGGTTCGATCCCAGCTCATGCTATGTGGGCTTTGTGGTGGACAAATACCGTCCGAGTGGGCTTTCTTCGAGTTTTCGCATTTCTTCCCACTTTCTGCATACCATCAATTTTCCCATCAGCATCCATACGGCCTGAGCCAAAGTTGTCTAAAGGCCTTAAAAATATTCAAATTCAACAATGTTCCGATTCATTTGCTCTGTTTTCTTCTATTCCGATTTATCTCCTCAATAACTTCTCCCAAGGCATCTCCCTCCTGGAGATACAAATAGGGAGAGTTTACTATCGGAATATTTTGTCTTGGGACAAATCATCGTGTTATATATTATGCCTTGACAGTGGAGAAAATAATATGGCTTCCCGTTGCTTTTCACATCAGAGTAAAGGTAAAGGTAAGTAAAGATTCCTGTTGAAAGGCAGCAGTTTTGATTTTGATCCGCCCTTATATAATAATAATAATACACAGCCATATTCAATCCACTACTGGATGAGGCCTCTCCCGGAGGGAGGAGGTGGTCTACTGCTCCCACGCTGACCAGACGTGTTGGGAGAGGAGAGCCGAAGCCCTCAACTGTGATCGCTACCTCTTTATTCAGGTAGCTCCCCAATTGGCCTCACGACGCTGGGTGGACGCCGCACAGGCAACACCATCTGGAGTGCTGAAACGGTCACCCATCCAAACACTGACCAGACCCAGAGCTGCTTGACTTCGGTGATCTTACGGGAACCGGAAGACCAGCTCGGCTAGGGCGTTGCATATATATATATATATATATATATATATATATATATATATGGTGTTTCAGAACGGAGTACATTACTTTCGGGAGGTGATTCCTGACATCGAAACAAGAATAAAAATTTCTTTGAACATGAATGAAATTCCCCTTCGTTTTGGAGATACAGCATTTCCAACTTGGAGCCCAAAGTCGGCGAATAATAATGGGAAGAAAATGAATAATTCTCAATAAATCAGAAACGACGCATTGAATGAAAATTTTGTTTGCGGATATGTGTTTCTAGCAACTTGGTCAATATTAGTAGTGAAAATTTGCTGTCACCAGGTTGTCAGTATTGTCAACTTGGTATAACTTTTAAATTAAGGATGGTATCACTTTTTAACTCCTAACATTCACTGTATTTTTTCAAATCACCTTCCGAAAACTAAATTTTAGTTACCACACATATATTCGGTAAGAAAATCGAATCTGAAACTGTATTAATTAATATGATTCGTTCAAAGAACCGAAGTGAGCGTACTGTAGCCAATCGAAATCATTATAGAAGTAATGAAGTTTCTTCAGTTTGTATTTATTGTTCTTTTTCAACCGTAAGCGAAGTAGTTACAAGTCTACCAATTTGTTTACTATGCTGCAAGAACTGAAGTCATTTTTTTTTCATTTGGTATAATGTTGGCTCGAGAAGTAACCTGACCCAAGCAAAGAACAGGATTAGACGACTAGCCACAATAAAATATTTCAGTTTTGCCCAGCAAAACCTTAGCTAACCAGTTGTTTCGCTATATCACGTTAATGAAACCAAATTAGCGAACTACCGTTTCTGTAATAGAATCATTCCATGCAAAATCAACACACTTCGGTGCTGTTTTCAACCCGCCCATCTCCGATTTGCATGAAAGTTGGAGAGTTTTACCTAGTCATGGACCTTAGTAACCGGGACCATTTTTAGTCCCATATGTCTCTTCATTTCAAAATTATTCAAGGTCAAAATTCACAGAAATTCCCGTTTCTGAGCGCACTTAGTTATTTTCAAATTGCTGTAACCTCGACCCTATTTGATCTAGGAAGCTGAAATAAAGTGCAATCTACAGAAATTTGAACAAGCTTTTATATGATATGCAAGAAGCCGAACTTTGGGGGGAAAAAAATATAAAAAATTGGTTTGACCTTGAACAACTCGAAACATGTAATCGAAAAATATCGTGGAATAATATATATATATATATATATATATATATATATATATATATATA